>JAXQQM020088349.1:0-157500 GCA_034641835.2 Pinus albicaulis | reverse complement strand
ATAGTGGGATATTGTTTACATCTTCTACTGTGTATGAGGAACAGAGGGATAGAATCAATAGCCTGACATCAAGTTCAGCCAAATACTCCATTATACTTGCAGGAAATCAAATGATCTCAGACCACAATGTCGTCCATAAGCCCTTACTCTAGTGCAGGAAAGTAGTAGAGATTCATAAACAAATAAACAGGGAAAAAGACCAGACCATGGTCTCATGGATTTATGCTAATAGTATATTATTGAGAAAGAATACATAGATTACTGAAATTATGAGCAAGCAGTGGAGAAGCATAGGAGTAAGAAGTAAATAAATTGCAACATATTGCAGTAGCATTTATTTAACCAATATTCCCTTGACTATGAGGAAGGTGAAAAGAGTATAAATCCCATTACCAGCTCTTCAGAATTCAGCTACCATCAGACATACAGGTAGATACTAGCTGTAACTAATTACAAAAAGAAAAATGAGAAGAAACTGGAGAATAGCTTTATTCTTGTATACCTTTGAAAAAGGAGAAATTATAAATTATAGAATTTCATACATATTAATCATCTATTGATAAACATGACTAGTCTCATAAATATCCAGCTAGCTGTTCATATGTCTGGACAGTCAGGTATAAAACCAGTTCAGTGAAACCAGGAGCAGAGGCAACTGTAATTACACTATAATTACGCAAGTATAGACTCTACACAGAAAGGAGTGAACCAAACACATCAGAGGAGTAGATAAATATCATATATAACCACATGTAAATTCTGATGTATGCCATTAAGAAATCTGGAAGGTTAGTAGCATTTCCAGAAAAGAAAATAAGTTCAGACGAGCAAATTTAACAAAGCCAAATGCCATGGTATGAAAGTATATGCATTAATTATACAGTCTCTGTTCATTTAAAATTGTGGTAGAGTATATAAAAATTCAACCTAAGACAATAGGAAGTACATAATTGTCCAAAAACGTCAAAATATATACAAGGAGCCTATCAAGCTGGAGTATTAAACGTGTAGCCCTACTTCAACAGAACAAATCTAAACAAGCGCCCTTCTGCGCAACTATATATGAGGTCGATATCCTATTTCGACGCCCATGAGAACGACGCAACAAGAGAAGAGTAATAAATCCCACAAGAATACTGACCTGGAGGGCCAAGAGGTCCACGTTAGTAACCCTAACGATTGAAATTATTACGTGCGGAGTTTACAAACTTGCCGTAACCATTCGTTTACCTGCAACGAAAAATGCAATCAAAATGAAAGGGAATTAGTCAACTTGTAATCACATAGGGAAATAAGTGAAGAACGAACTAATAATGCGGCTAAAACCATACCTGTGGAACGCAGGGTCCAGATGCGTAGAGTCCTGAAAACAAATTTGTATACAAAGAGGAATTAACACGCCATATCTTCGGAATAAGGAGGAGGTCGCAATTTAAAATAGAGGCAAGAAGCTCAAGAAATTACCTCATGAAAATCCACGATAGGGTAGGCGTCTATTCGATGAAATGCGAAGCCAGTACACCAGAGGCATAAAACGTATGAGTATCATCCTATTAAACCGCAAGAGTAGGGTTGACGCTAACCCTGAAAGAGAAATTCGATCACACTTAATCCTGAAACAAGAGGCCTTTCCCTTTCTAAAAATGGAACGCATACTCAGAGCCAGCGTGTGACCAGAGTTGCAACAACCTCCTGAAATCATTTAAACATTCAATAAAACAAAAGAATTAAATTTCATGCTGAGGTATTTACCTGAGATCTTATGGATGAAGGTGAAGCACCATGGTTCTCTGCAATAGAGACGCACAAAACCTCGGCCGAGTGTAGAAGTCTGCAACGCAGAGGTGCACCACAAATTGCAAAACGTAAAAATAACCCGACTCAGCCATACCCTGAAGACTTATATAACTATTCGTTAACCGCCTTAACCCTAACCAGGAACGATCACAATCGTCCACTTGGCTGCATCGTGGAAGCCAACCCACGGATCAAGAGTAGAAGTGGTAATTTAAGACCACCGTATTGCATTTATGGAGTATAAATCTGAACTTAAAGTCGATATGTCCTGTAACTTATTGGCATGGGTACTGTGCATCCCGGGAGTCGAGCTAACACCTCGACGTGGATTCACCAGACCATTAAGTGAAGGGGTGTGGCGAATTACACAAACTATTCAATACTCAGTTATCCACTATGAAGCCTGACGTGGATGCAAGCGATCGCGCGGCGTTGCACAAAGAAACTACAATCCAATTTGACCTTACACATTTCGATGACACGTCATATTTCAATATCTGAAGTTGATTTGAGAATCGTCTGTAACGTGATAAGGGTCATGTCAACCAACGCATATGGGTGTAATGCCAAACGTAGGGGGAAACAATTCCCAATACTATGTCGACTTATATAAAAACAAAAATAAACACAAGCTCATTTCCCTCAAGGCTATACCAAAACTCATAGCGGAGAAATCGTGACTATGGTGTCGAAAGGTCGAACTTGTGTTTGATCTAAGGGTCATTTAATTTATGTTTGATTATACGTGCCATAGAGTTTATTGTTATATTCAATAATTTGACAAATGAAATAATTGACCATTAATACCAAGGTGAAAGTCGCAAGGGTATGTGAGACTATGTAGAGGTCTAAGACATGAAAAATATGTTCCCCTTTGAAATGCAAATAACATAAGGTAAGAAGTAGGAGTAGGGGATTGAATTACAACAGCATATGATGAATAAAAGCAGCATGATGAAATGGTGAAATGTCATAATAGACCTATACTTAACAATCCGAGTTCATAAAGAAAAAATAAATTTTGGTGAGAAAATTAAAGGTGTGAAAAATGGTATCAGAGCCCAAGTTCTAAAACTGGACTGGTGACTTTGTGCTCATGATTGCTATGTACTCACTGTGTAAATTTATTGTTGTCGCAAAAGTTTTGTTTGTGTTGTTTTGTTTTTTTTTTTGCTGTTCACTGACCTGTGCTATGTAGTGTACAGTGAGGTGATAGAATGGATTAAGGTGGTGGAATTTATGTAGATCTGCAGGGTGAGCCAGATCCGAATGCGGCCATGATGGCTATGTTGCGAAATTTGCAACAAGAATTGGCTGAGATAAAAAGCCAGAATGACATATTGTCATTAGCCAGTGAGGAGCAGGAAAAGCTCATCAGGGAATTAACCTCACGGAACATCCAAGAAGGCGAAGGTTCCGGGAAGAGGAAAACTGATGAATCTGATGAGGAAGATGCTCTTCGACATCAAAATAAGCAGAAAAAGGAATTACAAGGGGAATTCCAGAAAATCAAACCTCCTTCCTATGATGGGGAAAAGGAGGAGGATGCTGAAGCCTGGTTGCTGAATATGATTAAGTATTTCGAGGTTTATGAATATGAAAGCAATCTGAAGGCCAGATTAGCTGTCTACCAGCTACAAGGTAAGGCTACCTTGTGGTGGGAGGAGACAAAGATGGTGCATGCCATAGATGAAAAGACAGTTACTTGGGAAGATTTCCAGGCTAAATTCAAGAATCGCTACTTGAATGAGCGGTACTATGATGACAAAGAAAAAGAATTTCATGAGCTTAGATTGGGACAGCTCACTATCGATGAGTTTTTTACAAAATTTACCAATCTATTAAGATATGTACCTTACATAAGGGAAGAAAAGGAAAAGGTACAAATATTTCTGAATTGTTTGCCTATGGTGTACAAAGAGAAAATTGAGTTTGAAAACCCGAAAACAATGGACGAAGCTGTTAGAAAAGCTAGATTATGTTACCAACAGTTCAAAGGAAAAACTGATCAAGGGAAAAGTTGGGTAAGTAACATTGAATTCAAAGGGAGAAATCACAAACCAGCCTATTTGAAGAATTTTGGCAGGGATCATCAGAGGAAAATGTTTGGTAAACCCAAGGAAAGTCAAACTGCACAGTCTCAAGTGGCATCGAGACCAATGGAGGGAGACAGTAAAAAGGAGGGAACAGTCAGAATGAAAGAGCCCTTGAAATGTTGGGGCTGTCTGGAACCCCATCTTTTGAGGGACTTCCCCCATAGAAATGTTCATATGCTCATGAGGGATCGAGAAGCGACAACAGTTAATGATATAGCCAGAAACATACCAACTATCAGTGCAGCCCTGGAAAATCGGCAAGCAGAACATCAAGCAACCATGGTGGAAATGGAGGGTAATAATTCTGACCTACCTGTTTCTATTCTGATTGATCCAGGTGCTTCTTTGAGTTACATTAGTCCCAAAATTGTAGAAAAATGTAACTTAAAAACTGAAAAATTTCAACAGTCATGGTTGGTACAGCTGGCCACTGGAATAAAAATAAAGGTAACCCATAAACTGCCCAGAACAGAAAACTAAAGAAGAATTACTGGATGCTGTACCAGTAGTAAAGGAATTCAAGGAAGTTTTTCCAAAGGAAATCCCTCATCTTCCCCCCAAAAGAGAGATTGACTTCTCAATCGATCTGGTACCAGGAGCAACTCCTGTTTCACGAGCACCATATCGAATGAGTCCTCCTGAACTTATGGAATTGAAAATACAATTGCAAGAACTGCTAGACAAAGGGTATATCAGACCAAGTGTGTCTCCTTGGGGACCACCAGTGCTATTCGTGAAAAAGAAAGATGGAACTTTCAGGATGTGCATTGATTATCGGAAACTGAATAAGTTGACCATGAAAAATAGATATCCTTTTCCTAGAATTGATGATCTTTTTGATCAGGTGAGAGGAGATTCAGTATTCTCCAAAATTGACTTAAGAAATAGTTACCACCAGCTCAGAATTAAAGAGGAAGACATCAGCAAAACAGCCTTTAGAACCAGGTATGGCCACTACAAATTTGTAGTTCTACCTTTTGGTTTGACAAACGCCCCTGCCACATTCATGTGCCTAATGAACAGTGTATTGAACAAATATTTGGATAAATTTGTCCTTGTGTTCATAGATGATATCTTAGTTTACTCAAACAGTGAAGAGGAACACAAAGAACACCTGAGGATAGTGCTGCAAACTCGAAAGGAAAATCAGCTCTACGCTAAATTTAGCAAATGTGAGTTCTATAAGGACAAGATCCAATACTTGGGTCATATTATTTCTAAACAAGGCCTTGCTGTGGATCCGGAAAAGATAAAGGCTATAAAAGAATGACCAATGCCCACTGATGTTTCAGCAGTTAGATCATTCATGGGCATTGCTGGCTATTATCGTAGATTTGTGGAGAGATTTTCTACCATAGCACATCCCATCACTTCCTTACAGAGGAAAGGTGTCAAGTTTGAATGGACTGAAAAATGCCAAAACAGTTTCGACAACTTAAAACTGAAACTTACCACAGCCCCTATACTAAAGATTGCAGATCCTGATAAGGAATTTGTGGTATGTCCGGATGCATGTAGAGAAGGATTAGGAGGAGTCCTTTTGTAGGAAAATTCCGTGATTGCCTATGAATCCAGGAAGCTGAAGATACATGAACAGAATTATAATGCCTATGATTTAGAGTTAGCAGCTGTTATTCATGCTTTGAAAATGTGGCGGCACTATCTTCTTGGAAAAGGATTTACATTGATGACTGATCATATTAGCCTCAAATATTTCTTTTCTCAAACTGAATTGAATGCCAGACAAGCCAGATGGCTGTCCTTTTTAAGTGAGTTTGACATGGATATAAAACATATTAAAGGGAAGGAGAATAAAGTGGCTGATGCATTGAGCAGAAATGCTTGTCAGCATATCAATAATATTGGAAGTAGTGCTCAGATAGATGTAGAAGAATTGGTGAGAAAGGCTGCCAACCAAGACCCAAACTATGAAACACTTCTGCTGAAATTACAGAAAAAGGAGAAAACTGACTTTTCCCAAAACCAAAAAGGGTTGATTTGTTATAAAAATAGATTGTATATTCCCAATGTAGAGTCTTTAAAAGGAGAAATTCTGGATGAGTACCACAAACAACCCTATGCAGGCCATCCAGGGTATCAGAAAATGTTAACCGCCCTGAAAAAGAAGTTTTTCTGGCGAGGAATGAAGAGAGAGGTAGCAGAATATTTAAGTAGATGCATGGAATGTCAATTAGTTAAGGTGGAACACTAGCATCCTGCCGGTCTTCTGAACCCTTTGCCCATTGCAGAATGGAAGTGGGACACTATTTCCATGGACTTCATTACCGGATTACCTAAAACCAAACACCAGCATGATTCTGTAATGGTGGTGGTAGACACTCTAACCAAAGCTGCTCACTTTATACTAGTGAAATCTACCTTTGGAACAGCTCAAGTAGCGAATGTGTTTCTGAAGGAAATAGTAAGGCTCCATGGAGTTCTTAAGGTGATTGTGTCTGATAGGGATGCTAAGTTCACAACAGCCTTTTGGAAGGGGTTATTTGGAGGAATGGGCACTAAATTGAATTTCAGCACCGCCTACCACCCTCAGACTGATGGTCAAACGGAAAGAACAAATCAAATTTTGGAGGACATGCTGAGGATGTATGTGATGGATAGACCTTCAAAGTGGGAAGATTTATTACATTTAGCTGAATTTTCTTATAATAATAGCTATCAATCCTCCATCAAAATGAGTCCGTTTGAGGCACTGTACGGTAGGAAGTGTCGTACTCCTTTGAGCTGGAGTCAGCCAGAAGAAAAACTGATGTTGGGACCCGATGCTTTACAAGAAATGGAAGGAATTGTCAAACAAATACCAAAGAACATTAAGACAGTACAAGATCGCCAGAAAAGTTATGCAGATAAGAAAAGAGTGCATAGAGAATTTAAAGTTGGGGAACATGTATATTTCCGTATTAAACCCAAAAAGAGCACCCTTTATGCTGGGGGTTGTGCAAAATTCTCCCCTCGATACTGTGGTCCCTTTTAAATATTAGAAAGGGTGGGACCATTGGCCTACAAGCTGGCCTTACCACCCCATGTTAGAGTTCATGATTTATTTCATGTTTCATTGCTAAAAAGATATGTGCATGATGCTTCTCACATAGTTGATTGGAATGTTGTACAGGTGGAACCAGAAGGGGAGTTTCTGCTAGAACCGCTTCAAATATTGGAGCGGGAAGAAATTGAATTGAGAATCAGAACAATAGCCACAGTAAAGGTGCAGTGGAAGCACTTTACTGCTGAAGAAGCTACCTGGGAATGAGAGACTGAAATGATGGAAAAATATCCATTTTTATTTGCAAAATAAACTCTAGTAGTTGAATAATAACACCGAGGACGGTGTTTATTTTCAGAGGGGAAATATGTAACACCCCCATTTCATGTGATTGAATTTTAAAGTTAGATGCTTGAACTTCATACCCTAAGGGGAGTGGACCCCAAAGGAAAGCTATTTGGTGAATATAATTAAACATTTAATTGAGGAAATGAATAAATTATTGTGGTGAAAATTGACCAAAAATGAGATGATGAGATCACTTGATAAATCTGAGGATGGATGAGGCAAATATTTCCCCACAATCTTTCAAAAATCCTTGAAAGATAGTAAGTTTTAAATTTAGATTTTTGAGGAAAAATCTGAATTTCCCCAATGATGAGGAAAGTAGTTGGGAAGAGGTAAAAAGCTGGAAAAGATGAGGAAAAGCATAAAACAGCTTTAAAGAATCCCTAAGTGGGAAGCCTAGGCAAACAGGAAGAAAAGCATCCTGAGATTCTGGACGCAGAATTAGAAACATGCTTTGGGGAACAATAGCTTAAATAAGCTGCTCTTGTACAGATTAGAGGTTAATCTGCTATAGGAGGCGATCTCAGCTCGGGGGTGAGTTCTGGGAGACAGAAGAACTCTAAGGTTGGGAGGTTGGTATACTGCACAAGTGGTATGTCTCTGAGAAAATTTGTCTTATTGTTGGTTATAGTATGAATTGGCTACATATAAAAAAACCAAAAATTATTTCTAAGTTAGTTGATATTTTTAGTCTACATTTAACAGAATGAAATCACCAGGTAATAACCTGATCACTCTGTATAGTTGTAGAGGAACATCCTGTAAAGTAGAATTCCACAGAATGTTTAAACCCAGGGTGGGTCTAAATCTGAGGAAACTTTGTTCTTTTAGGAGACACTGTGGAATTGTATTTAATCTGCTTCTGTTTCCAAGACTAATTTTTATTTCTGCTAGTATAGAGATCTCAGAAATTTACTATAGTACACTAGAATAATAGTGGGATATTATTTACATCTTCTACTGTGTATGAGGAACAGAGGGATAGACTCAATAGCCTGACATCAAGTTCAGCCAAATACTCCATTATACTTGCAGGAAATCAAATGATCGCAGACCACAATGTCGTCCATAAGCCCTTACTCTAGTGCAGGAAAGTAGTAGAGATTCATAAACAAATAAATAGGGAAAAATACCAGACCATGGTCTCATGGATTTATGCTAATAGTATATTACTGAGAAAGAATACATAGATTACCGAAATTATGAGCAAGCAGTGGAGAAGCATAGGAGTAAGAAGTAAATAAATTGCAACATATTGCACAGTAGCATTTATTTAACCAATATTCCCTTGACTATGAGGAAGGTGAAAAGAGTATAAATCCCATTACCAGCTCTTCAGAATTCAGCTACCATTAGACATACAGGTAGATACTAGCTGTAACTAATTACAAAAAGAAAAATGAGAAGAAACTGGAGAATAGCTTTATGCTTGTATACCTTTGAAAAAGGATAAATTATAAATTATAGACTTTCATACATATTAATCATCTATTGATAAACAGGACTGGTCTCGTAAATATTCAGCTAGCTGTTCATATGTCTGGACAGTCAGGTATAAAACCAGTTCAGTGAAACCAGGAGCAGAGGCAACTGTAATTACACTATAATTACCCAAGTATAGACTCTACACAGAAAGGAGTGAACCAAACACATCAGAGGAGTAGATAAATATCATATATAACCACATGTAAATTCTGATGTATGCCATTAAGAAATCTGGAAGGTCAGTAGCATTTCCAGAAAACAAAATAAGTTCAGACGAGCAAATTTAACAAAGCCAAATGCCATGGTATGAAAGTATATGCATTAATTATACAGTCTCTGTTCATTTAAAATTGTGGTAGAGTATATAAAAATTCAACCTAAGACAATAGGAAGTACATAATTGTCCAAAAACGTCAAAATATATACAAGGAGCCTATCAGGCTGGAGTATTAAACGTGCAGCCCTACTTCAACAGAACAAATCTAAACAAGCGCCCTTCTGCGAAACTGTATATGAGGTCGATATTTTATTTCGACGCCCATGAGAACGACGCAATAGGAGAAGAGTAATAAATCCCACAAGAATACCGACCTGGAGGGCCAAGAGGTCCACGTTAGTAACCCTAACGATTGAAATTATTACGTGCGGAGTTTACAAACTTGTCGTAACCATTCGTTTACCTGCAACGACAAATGCAATCAAAATGAAAGGGAATTAGTCAACTTGTAATCACGTAGGGAAATAAGTGAAGAACGAACTAATAATGCGGCTAAAACCATACATGTCGAACGCAGGGTCCAGATGCGTAGAGTCCTGAAAACAAATTTGTATATAGAGAGGAATTAACACGCCATATCTTCAGAATAAGGAGGAAGTCGCAATTTAAAATAGAGGCAAGAAGCTCAAGAAATTACCTCATGAAAATCCACGATAGGGTAGGCGTCTGTTCGATGAAATGCGAAGCCACTACACCAGAGGCATAAAATGTATGAGTATCATCCTATTAAACCGCAAGAGTAGGGTTGACGCTAACCCTGAAAGAGAAATTCGATCACACTTAGCGTTGAGAGTATGACTCTTATATCCTGAAACAAGAGGCCTTTCCCTCACTAAAAATGGAACGCATACTCAGAGCCAGCGTGTGACCAGAGTTGCAACAACCTCCTGAAATCATTTAAACATTCAATAAAACAAAAGAATTAAATTGCACGCTGAGGTATTTATCTGAGATCTTATGGATGAAGGTGAAGCGCCATGGTTCTCTGCAATAGAGACGCACGAACCCTCGGCCGAATGTAGAAGTCTGCAACGCAGAGGTGCACCACGGATTGCAAAATGCAAAAAAAACCCGACTCAGCTATACCCTGAAGACTTATATAACTATTCGTTAACCGCCTTAACCCTAACCAGGAATGATCACAATCATCCACTTGGCTACATCATGGAAGCCAAGCCACGGATCAAGAGTAGAATTGGTAACTTAAGACCATCGTATCGCATTTATGGAGTATAAATATGAACTTAAAGTCGATATGTCCTGTAACTTATTGGCATGGGTACTGTGCATCCCGGGAGTCGAGCTAACACCTCGACGTGGATTCACCAGACCATTAAGCGAAGGGGTGTGGCGAATTACACAAACTATTCAATACACAGTTATCCACTATGAAGCCTGACGTGGATGCAAGCGATCGCGCGGCGTTGCATAGAGAAACTACAATCCAATTTGACCTTACACATTTCGATGACACGTCATATTTCAATATTTGAAGTTGATTTGAGAATCGTCTGTAACGTGATAAGGGTCATGTCAACCAGCGCATATGGGTGTAATGCCAAACGTAGGGGGAAACAATTCCCAATACTATGTCGACTTATATAAAAACAAAAATAAACACAAGATCATTTCCCTCAAGGCTATACCAAAACTCATAGCGGAGAAATCGTAACTATGGTGTCGAAAGGTCGAACTTGATTTTGATCTAAGGGTCATTTAATTTATGTTTGATTATACGTGCCATAGATTTTATTGTTATATTCAATAATTCTACAAATGAAATAATTGACCATTAATACCAAGGTGAAAGTTGCAAGGGTATGTGAGACTGTGTAGAGGTCTAAGACATGAAAAATATGTTCCCCTTTGAAATGAAAATAACATAAGGTAAGAAGTAGGAGTAGGGGATTGAATTACAACAGCATATGATGAATAAAAGCAGCATGATGAAATGGTGAAATGTCATAATAGACCTATACTTAACAATCCGAGTTCATAAAGAAAAAAAAAAATTTGGTGCGAAAATTAGAGGTGTGAAAAATGGTATCATAGCCCAAGTTCTAAAACTGGGCTGGTGACTTTGTGCTCACGATTGCTGTGTACTCACTGTGTAAATTTATTGCTGTCGCAAAAGTTTTGTTTGTGTTGTTTTGTTGTTTTTTTTGCTATTCACTGACCTGTGCTATGTAGTGTATAGTGAGGTGATAGAATGGATGAAGGTGGTGGAATTTATGTAGATCTGTAGGGTGAGCCAGATCCGAATGCAGCCATGATGGCTATGTTGCGAAATTTGCAACAAGAATTGGCTGAGATAAAAAGCTAGAATGACAGATTGTCATTAGCCAGTGAGGAGCAGGAAAATATCATCAAGGAATTAACCTCACGGAACAGCCAAGAAGGCGAAGGTTCCGGGAAGAGGAAAACTGATGAATCTGATGAGGAAGATGCTCTTCGACATCAGAATAAGAAGAAAAAGGAATTACAAGGGGAATTCCGGAAAATCAAACCTCCTTCCTACGATGGGGAAAAGGAGGAGGATGCTGAAGCCTGGTTGCTGAATATGATTAAGTATTTCCAGGTTTATGAATATGAAAGCAATCTGAAGGCCAGATTAGCTGTCTACAAGCTACAAGGTAAGGCTACCTTGTGGTGGGAGGAGACAAAGATGGTGCATGCCATAGATGAAAAGACAGATTTCAGCATTGTAATTAAAAAGAACAGCTAGAAAAGGATGTCAGGTTTATGCAGTGCATGTGGAAGAAACAGAACAGAAAACTAAAGAAGAATTACTGGATGCTGTACCAGTAGTAAGGGAATTCAAGGAATTTTTTCCAAAGGAAATCCCTCATCTTCCCCCCAAAAGAGAGATTGACTTCTCAATCGATCTGGTACCAAGAGCAACTCTTGTTTCACGAGCACCATATCGAATGAGTCCTCCTGAACTTATAGAATTGAAAATACAATTGCAAGACCTGCTAGACAAAGGGTATATCAGACCAAGTGTGTCTCCTTGGGGAGCACCAGTGATATTCGTGAAAAATAAAGATGGAACTTTCAGGATGTGCATTGATTATCGGCAACTGAACAAATTGACCATTAAAAATAGATATCCTTTGCCCAGAATTGATGATCTTTTTGATCAGGTGAGAGGAGCTTCAGTATTCTCCAAAATTGACTTAAGAACTGGTTACCACCAGCTCAGAATTAAAGAGGAAGACATCAACAAAACAGCCTTTAGAACCAGGTATGGCCACTACGAATTTGTAGTTCTACCTTTTGGTTTGACAAACGCCCCTGCCACATTCATGTGCCTAATGAACAGTGTATTGAACAAATATTTGGATAAATTTGTCCTTGTGTTCATAGATGATATCTTAGTTTACTCAAACAATGAAGAGGAACACAAAGAACACCTGAGGATAGTGCTGCGAACTCTAAAGGAAAATCAGCTCTACGCTAAATTTAGCAAATGTGAGTTCTATAAGGACAAGATCCAATACTTGAGTCATATTATTTCTGAACAAGGCCTTGCTGTGGATCCGGAAAAGATAAAGGCTATAAAAGAATGGCCAGTGCCCACTGATGTTTCAGCAGTTAGATCATTCATGGGGATTGCTGGCTACTATCGCAGATTTGTGGAGATATTTTCAGCCATAGCACATCCCATCACTTCCTTACAGAGGAAAGTTGTCAAGTTTGAGTGGACTGAAAAATGCCAAAACAGTTTTGACAACTTAAAACTGAAACTTACCACAGCCCCTATACTGAAGATTGCAGATCCTGATAAGGAATTTGTGGTATGTACGGATGCATGTAGAGAAGGATTAGGAGGAGTCCTTTTGCAAGAAAATTCCGTGATTGCCTATGAATCCAGGAAGTTGAAGATACATGAACAGAATTATAGTGCCTATGATTTAGAGTTAGCAGCTGTTATTCATGCTTTAAAAATGTGGCGGCACTACCTTCTTGGAAAAAGATTTACACTGATGACTGATCATATTAGTCTCAAATATTTCTTTTCTCAAACTGAATTGAATGCCAGACAAGCCAGATGGCTGTCCTTTTTAAGTGAGTTTGACATGGATATAAAACATATTAGAGGAAAGGAGAATAAAGTTGCTGATGCATTGAGCAGAAATGCTTGTCAGCATATCAATAATATTGGAAGTAGTGCTCAGATAGATATAGAAGAATTGGTGAAGAAGGCAGCAAATCAGGACCCAAATTATGAAACACTCCTGGTAAAACTACAGAAAAAGAAGAAAACTGATTTTTCCCAAAACCAAAAAGGGTTGATTTGTTATAAAAACAGATTGTATATTCCCAATGTAGAGTCTTTAAAAAGAGAAATTCTGGATGAGTACCACAAACAACCCTATGCAGGCCATCCAGGGTATCAGAAAATGTTAACCGCCCTGAAAAAGAAGCTGTTCTGGCTAGGAATGAAGAGAGAGGTAGCAGAATATTTAAGTAGATGCATGGAATGTCAATTAGTTAAGGTGGAACACCAGCATCCTACCGGTCTTCTGAACCCTTTGCCCATTGCAGAATGGAAGTGGGACACCGTTTCCATGGACTTCATTACCGGATTACCTAAAACCAAACACCAGCATGATTCTGTAATGGTGGTGGTAGACACTCTAACCAAAGCTGCTCACTTTATACCAGTGAAATCTACCTTTGGAACAACTCAAGTAGCGAATGTGTTTCTGAAGGAAATAGTAAGGCTCCATGGATTTCCTAAGGTGTTGTGTCTGATAGGGATGCTAAGTTTACAGTAGCCTTTTGGAAGGGGTTATTTGGAGGAATGGGCACTAAATTGAATTTCAGCACCGCCTACCACCCTCAAACTGATGGTCAAACGGAAAGAAAAAATCAAATTTTGGAGGACATGCTGAGGATGTATGTGATGGATAGACCCTCAAAGTGGGAAGATTTCTTACATTTAGCTGAATTTTCTTATAATAACAGCTATCAATCCTCCATCAAAATGAGTCCGTTTGAGGCACTGTACGGTAGGAAGTGTCATACTCCTTTGAGCTGGAGTCAGCCAGAAGACAAACTGATGTTGGGACCCGATGCTTTACAAGAAATGGAAGGAATTTTCAAACAGATACAAAAGAACATTAAGACAGCACAAGATCGCCAGAAAAGTTATGCAGATAAGAAAAGAGTGCATAGAGAATTTAAAGTTGGGGAACATGTATATTTGCGTATTAAACCCAAAAAGAGCACCCTTTATTCTGGGAGTTGTGCAAAATTGTCCCCTCGATACTGTGGTCCCTTTGAAATATTAGAAAGGGTGGGACTAGTGGCCTACAAGCTGGCCTTACCACCCCATGTTAGAGTTCATGATGTATTTCATTTTTCATTTCTAAAAAGATATGTGCATGATGCTTCTCACATAGTTGATTGGAATGTTGTACAGGTGGAACCAGAAGGGGAGTTTCTTCCAGAACCACTTCAAATATTGGAGTGGGAAGAAATTGAATTGAGAAGCAGAACAGTAGCCAGAGTAAAGGTGCAGTGGAAGAACTTTACTGCTGAAGAAGCTACCTGGGAACGAGAGACTGAAATGATGGAAAAATATCCATTTTTATTTGCAAAATAAACTCTAGTAGTTGAATAATAACACCGAGGACGATGCTTATTTTCGGAGGGGAATATGTAACACCCCCATTTCCTGTGATTGCATTTTAAAGTTAGATGCTTGAACTTTATACCCTAAGGGGAGTGGACCCCAAAGGAAAGTTATTTGGTGAATGTAATTAAACATTTAATTGAGGAAATGAATAAATTATTGTGGTGCAAATTGACCAAAAATGAGATGATGAGATTACTTGCTAAATCTGAGGATGGATGAGGCAAATATTTCCCCACAATCTTTCAAAAATCCTTGAAAGATAGTAAGTTTTAAATTTAGATTTTTGAGGAAAAATCTGAATTTCCCCAATGATGAGGAAAGTAGTTGGGAAGAGGTAAAAAGCTGGAAAAGCTGAGGAAAAGCATAAAACAACTTTAAAGAATCCCTAAGTGGGAAGCCTAGGCAAACAGGAAGAAAAGCATCCTGAGATTCTGGAGGTGAAACCTCCTGTACATATTAGAGGTTAATCTGCTATAGGAGGTGATCTCAGCTCGGGGGTGAGTTCTGGGAGAGAAATAGAATTCTACGGTTGGGAGGTTGGTCTACTGCACAAGTGGTATGTCTCTGAGAAAAATTGTTTTATTGTTGGTTATAGTATGAATTGGCTACATATAAAAAAAAATATGTCTAAGTTAGTTCATATTTTTAGTCTACATTTAACAGAATGAAATCACCAGGTAATAACCTGATCACTCTGTATAGTTGTAGAGGAACATCCTGTAAAGTATAATTCCACAGAATGTTTAAACCCAGGGTGGGTCTAAATCTGAGGAAACTTTGTTCTTTCAGGAGACACTGTGGAATTGTATTTAATCTGCCTCTGTTTCCAAGACTATATTTTATTTCTGTTATTATAGAGAGCTCAGAAATTTACTATAGTACACTAGAATAATAGTGGGATATTATTTACATCTTTTACTGTGTATGAGGAACAGAGGGATAGACTCAATAACCTGACATCAAGTTCAGCAAAATACTCCATGATACTTGCAGGAAATCCAATGATCTCAAACCACAATGTCGTCCATAAGCCCTTATTCTAGTACAGGGAAGTAGTAGAGATTCATAAACAAATCAATAGGGAAAAAGACCAGACCATGGTTTCATGGATTTATGCTAATAGTATATTACTGAGAAAGAATACATAGACTACCGAAATTATGAGAAAGCAGTGGAGAAGCATAGGAGTAAGAAGTAAATAAATTGCAACATATTGCACAGTAGCATTTATTTAATCAATATTCCCTTGACTAGGAGAAATGTGAAAAGAGTATAAATCCCATTACCAGCTCTTCAAAATTCACTACTATCATGCATACAGGTAGATACTAACTGTACTACGTACACAAAGAAAAATGAGAAGAAACTAGAGAATAGCCTTTATGCTTGCACACCTTTGAAAAAGGAGAAATTATAAATTATAGACTTTCATACATATTAACCATCTATTGATAAACATGACTGGTATCATAAATATTCAGTTAGCTGTTCATATGACTGGACAGTCAGGTGTAAAACCAGGTCAGTGAAACCAGGAGCAGAGACAACTGTAATTACACTATAATTACCCAAGTATAGACTCTACACAGAAAGGAGTGAACCAAACACATGAGGAGTAGATAAACATCATATATATAACCACATGTAAATTCTGATGTATGCCATTAAGAAATCTGGAAGTCAGTAGCATTTCCAGAACACAACATAATTTCAGACGAGCAAATTTAACAAATCCAAATGCCATGGTATGAAAGTATATGCATTAATTATACAGTCTCTGTTCATTTAAAATTGTGGTAGAATATATACCAAATTCAACCTAAGACAAGAGGAAGTACCAAATTTGTCCAAAAGCGTCAAAATATATACAAGGAGCCTATCAGGCTGGAATATTAAACGTGCAGCCCTACTTCAACAGAATAAATATAAACAAGCGCCCTTCTACGCAACTGTATACGGGGTCGATATCCTATTTCGACGCCCATGAGAACGACGCAATAGGAGAAGAGTAATAAATTCCACAAGAATACCGACCTGGAGGGCCACGAGGTCCACGTTAGTAACCCTAACAATTGAAATTATTACGTGCGAAGTTTACAACTTGTCGTAACCATTCGTTACCTGCCACGACAAATGCAATCAAAACGAAAGGGAATTAGTCAACTGGTAATCACGTAGGGAAATAAGTGAAGAACGAACTCATAATGCGGCAAAAACCATACCTGTGAAACGCAGGGTCCAGATGCGTAGAGTCCTGAAAACAAATTTGCATACAGAGATGAATTAACACGCCATATCTTCGGAATAAGGAAGAAGTCGCAATTCCAGAATAGAGGCAATAAGCTCAAGCAATTACCTCATGAAACTCCTCGATAGGGTAGGCGTCTGTTCGATGGAATGTGAAGCCACTACACCAGAGGCATAAAAACGTATGAGTATCATCCTATTAAACCGCAAGAGTAGGGTTGATGCTAACCCTGAAAGAGAGAAATACGATCACACTTAGTGCTGAGAGTATGACTCGTATAGCCTGAAACAAGAGGCCTTTCCCTTATAAAGAAAAATGGAACGCATACTCAGAGCCAGCGTGTGACCAGGGTTGCAACAACCTCTTGAACTCATTTAAACATTCAATAGAACAAAAGAATCAAATTGCACGCTGAGGTAATTACCTGAGATCTTATGAATGAAGCTGAAGCGCCATGGTTCTCTGCAATAGAGACGCACAAACCCTCGGTCGATTGTAGAAGTCTGCAACGCAGAGGTGCACCACGAATTGCAAAATGGAGAAAACCCGACTTAGCTATACCCTAGAGGCTTATATAACTATTCGTTAACCGCCTTAACCCTAACCAGGAACGATCACAATCGTCCACTTGGCTGCATCGTGGAAGCCAAGCCACGAATCAAGAGTATAAGTGGTAATTTAAGACCATCGTATCGCATTTATGGAGTATAAATCTGAACTTAAAGTCGATATGTCCTGTAACTTATTGGCATGGGTACTGTGCATCCCGGGAGTCGAGATAACACCTCGACGTGGATTCACCAGTCCCTTAAGCGAATGGGTGTGGAAAATTTCACAACTATTTCAATACTCAGTTATCCACCATGAAGCCTGACGTGGATTCAAGCGATCACGCGGTGTTGCACAGAGAAACTACAATCCAATTTGACCTTACACATTTCGATGACACGTCATATTTCAATATCTGAAGTTTATTTGAGAATCGTCGGTAACGTGATAAGGGTCACGTCAATCAGTGCATATGGGTGTAATGCCAAACATAGGGGGAAACAATTCCCAATACTATGTCGACTTATATAAAACAAAAAAAAATATAAACACAAGATCATTTCCCTCAAGGCTATGCCAAAACTCATAGTGGAGAAATCGAAACTATGGTGTCGAAAGATCAAACTTGCGTTTGATCTAAGAATCATTTAGTTTATGTTTGATTATACGTGCCATAGAGTTTATTGTTATATTCAATAATTCGATACATGAAATAATTGACTATTAATACCAAGGTGAAAGGTAAGAAGTAGGAGTAGGGGATTTAATTACAACAGCATATGATGAATAAAAGCAGCATGATGAAATGGTGAAATGTCATAATAGACCTATACTTAACAATCCGAGTTCATAAAGAAAAAAATTTTTGGGTGTGAAAATTAGAGGTGTGACAATTGAGGCTTCTTGGAACCATTATGTTGTGACGATGTATGTCACATACAAGTTGTACATCAGAAGCATTTGACCAATCAAGTCTTTCCATGTCAAGAGTGCCTTGCAACCATAGGGAACCATGGATATGTGTTGAACCTCTATGATGCCACTCATATCTGAAGAAAATGAATATATAGTTACTAACAAGATATAAATAGAACCATAATAAAAAATTGACAACGAATAGAAAATAAATTCAACAACACAAATATGTACCCCATATCTGAAGAAAATGAATATATAGTTACTAACAAGATATAAATAGAACCATAATAAAAAATTGACAACGAATAGAAAATAAATTCAACAACACAAATATGTACCCGAAGTCTTTCGCTTTAAGATATTTTTCGATAAATTCCTCTCAAAATATATTGAATCTATGGTGCATAAATTTGGCAACAATACGAGGGTACTATATAACATACTCAATTTTCATACGATGCTCATTTAAAGAATGATAATATGATTGTACATGCGTGAGGTTATGCAACTCTGGCGACTTTGTGTCAACTGCACTCAATGTAAAAAAAAAATAAGGACATCCTAAAATAAAAAGCTAAAATTGCATGTTTCATATTAGAAACATAATGGGAAACCCATATAGCTGAAACAAAATACTATAATAATTATATGACTTGGAAGTATATCAAAATATTTAGAACTATATACCATCAAAATATAAATGTAAATACCAAAATGTACATAAATATATAACATTGCTTGAGAACCAATGAGAAAAAAAATAATACAAAGACTACGTATAAAATAACTCATAGAAATTATAATTATAAAATCAAAGAAAAATGCATACCATACAAACACATTCAAATGCAATTAAGAGAACTAAATGGGAGATAATAAGAAATATTTTCCAGCAAATTGCAATGGGATTAAATATCCAACATCTGATACATGCACATATAGAAGAAATTTCAGCAATAGGCATAAAAATATCCATAGAA
This sequence comes from Pinus albicaulis, assembly GCA_034641835.2. Taxonomy (NCBI): domain Eukaryota; kingdom Viridiplantae; phylum Streptophyta; class Pinopsida; order Pinales; family Pinaceae; genus Pinus; species Pinus albicaulis. The sequence continues at coordinate 138,157 of JAXQQM020088349.1, read as the reverse complement.
TCGTAAATTATTAGCATATAGACTGAAAAGTATGTAAAGTAAAAAAAAAATGGAAATATTTTCCCCAACCACAGAGAGTATATAAAATGAAAATATATATAATAAATCCTAACAGGAGTAATATCCTAAGACTCCATGTCCATATCTAATGGTGGAATCTCATCAATAGAATCCATACGGGGAGCAATTGCAAAAACATTTACAGACTCAATCAAATCCTTGTGGTCCTGCAATGTTTGAGACCAAAACCAATACATCTGTTGATTAGTTGAAATGTCAATATATGTTGGAAAAAAAAGGCCCGTCATCATGTCATATAATGGGAAAGGAACTTTGTTGCAGTTGCACATAAGAACCACACCCTGGATTGTTCGAAATGGGAGATAACCAGGACATTTGATATTTCTATCTGTAGAAATTTCTTCTAACAACTTCCATCTAAAGCCCCAATCATCGTAAAAGTAGTCAATCCTTAGTTCAACACGCAGGTGACAAAATTGGAAATTATCTATTTCTTCAATTGACCATACAAAAGTGGCACCATATTTGACAAGGAATATCAACTGATTCCTGTATATTTATAATGGCATAAATCTTATGTTAGTGATTGGAACAAATGAAAAACCCCATTCATTTTTTATTACATTAAACTAGTAGATTTTATACCCATATCAAGGATAATCTTCATACTCCTTGTCCAGATAGAGCCAAAATAATTTACTTTTATAAAACACTCCATTTTGAGGGGGTGAAGTGCCACCAAATGGAATATGAGCCCTTCGCTAACCCTATCAAGACTACTATAAACATAGAATTTAAACTGCATTATATCATAGATATGTGTTAGAACAACCCAATCATATTTTTTGCTGCTTACATTTTCCAATAATTAAAATAATTCCCAACCTCCAATTCATATTGGACCGATGTTTTTAAAGGCCTTTGTAAATGGATTCACTACAAAATAGTTACGTGAATCGGAGCATTATGTTGGTAAGGATAAAACTACCGTTGATCCAACAGTAGACTCTACTTTGTATCTTGAATCTATGAATCACAAATGAAAAAGAGATATGTGCCCATTTTGATTAAGGTATTTAGAAACAAAATAATTGTCTTCATAATTGAGGAAAGGAACCATAAATCCAAATTCGCTTGTGGAGATATTATTGCAACGCAATAAGAAAGAAGGTTTTTGCAAAACATTCTTCCATTGGTTACAAATAGTGCTAAAATATATCAGAATCGATAAAGGGAGTGAGAGGAAGACATTTTCAAACAGCTCGATCCATGATCAAACAAGGAAATCACCTAACATAAAAGAAAACACATGTGATATCAACAAAAAAATTTCAATTAATGTTGAATAGAGTTAAAAGTAACATACATACACAATTTTCCATCTACATATATAGTAAAATTCACATATAAATATTGTATAAAATCATATGAATGATAAGAAAATTATTACAATAGTGAAAACAACTCACAATTTTATAAATAAAATGTTTACAATCCAATATTAGTAATGTTAATAAATCTACTTTTATGTTTGTATTAATTTTTATGTTTAATATTTATGTTAATTTTTTGATGTTAAATATAATTTTTAACAAAAAAAACCATTTCATTTAACATTAAATAACTTAATGCTATAAAAGTTAGAACCTAATGCTACATGAACCAAATGATATAAAAATACCAAAATTTTTAATTCTAATGTCATTGAACCAAAAAAGACCTAAAATTAAATTCTAATGTCATTGAACCTAAATAAACCTAAAGTTATCAATCCTATTCTTTAATGAAATATTTATATTGATGTTCAATGACAATCTTCACATTAATGTATAAATGAAAATTTTATTTTTATAGAAATTTCTATGTTTAACTTTAACATCTATATTTATTATTAATATTATTAATATTAATATTAATTAACATTAAAAGAGATATTGATATATAATATTAATATTAATAATTTCTTTATTAATTTGAAACATTTATATTTATTATTAAAGTTAATATCAATCTATATTATTTAATTATAGAGATTAATTTATTAATCAATATTTATTTTAATAATATTGTTGTTAATTTTAAATAAATAATAATAATAATGATAATAGCAATAATATTAATATTAATAATTTCTATGTCGTTTTTAAACATTACTAATGTTAATAAATGTATTTTTATGTTTCTATTAATGTCTATGTTTAATAAATATTAACATAAAACCATTTTTTTAATATTAAAAAACTTAATCTTATAAACCTCAATTTATAAAATAACCTAATGCTACATGAACCAAATGATATAAAAATACCAAATTTTTTTAATTATAATATCATTGAACCTAAAAAAAGCTAAAGTTGAATTATAATGTCATTAAACCTAAATACAATATAGTAATAATAAATTTATCTAAGGGTAAAAATAAAAATTTGAATGATTAAAATTCCAGATAAAAATAAAATAAAATATTTTGCAGATATACAACTTTTTTTGTGTTGGATGTGTGAACAAATAGGGCATCTTCAAGGTTCTTTTTCCAACTGAATCAAAGGTTCACACTAACACAAGCCAAAAATGTACTTGGATGATGAATATGATTAGAATATTGAAAATAAACAGACAAATAATTTAGAGATAGATAACGATGCTTGTTCAAATGATATTTGGGGAAATCAAATCTTGCCTTGCACGTCAATGAATGACACCTATGGGAAACTTCTCCATCAAGAATAATAGTATAACTGTAACCCGACTTAAAAAAATAAAAACACTTTATGAATCTAACAATTTCAATAAATTAATAAACTAAATTAATTAAAAAAAAAACGAACAACAATACCAAAAAATATTGTAAGAAGTTTCCTTTTAATAAAAGAAAAGATAGAGATGACAGTAGCAGGTTTTCTCTGACATTGGTTTTCCACCTAAAATCGTGGTGTTCATATATGTTAACATCGTTTTTGTGTATTGATGCTCTATTTGCTCTTTAAATTCTCATAATTGTTGATTAATAGATGAATAATGAAGTAATGATGCATTAATTAATTTTGAACAGATGATGAAATTAATGATCAGATAAGTTATATGGATATATGTGAGATTCTTTAACAATATTCGTGTACATACCCTAGTTTATTTTATAACTATAGCATATACAAATCAGAATAAGAGATCTGAAATTGAAGTGTGTAAAATACTTATTCACCCCCCTCCCCCCATCTTAGTATTTTTCTAACAATTGGTATCAAAGCAATTCCTTAAGAAGAAGCTTTATCACTTGAAGGGAGATTCATGAAGGTGAGCAATCAAGAAGGTGTATCTTCTTTCTGGCCACCATTGTTTAATGTAACGAACTTGGTTTTATAGAAAGTAAAAATGAGAGAGTATTTGCAGTCACTTGAATTTTATGTTTGTTCAATCGTTGAAGGAGGCTATTAGTATCCATCCTCCATTCTCATAAATGAGGTAGGAAATAAACAAGATGAGACCAATGCAAAGGTTTTTAACACTCTTTTTGGAAGCTTAGCAAAATCACAATTTGTGAAGGTCATTCAACTTAATACCGCAAAGGCTATATGGTACAACATCATCCAAAACTGTGAAGGTGGGACCAAGGTAAAGAGTTCCAAACTTCAAACATTTATAATTCAATATGAAACTCTCATAATGCATAGCGATGATCATTAACTCAATGAGAAATCTTAGGGATGAAGTAAACGATTCAATGCTTATTGATAAAATCCTAACATCTCTAACTCCAAAATTCGATTCAAAATTCTCTGCCATTGAAGAAATGTAGGATTTGTAGAATATTATTATTGAACAATTTCATGGTATCTTAACACCTTATGAAATGATAAAATGGGGTCCATCAAATATCATAGAGGTAGCATTAGAAAATTCTTATAGAGGAAAATAAAATGAGGATCTTAAGGATCACTTGAAGAGGAGGCAAATTTCTTAAAGAAAGTCCAAATAGGAACTGGCCCAATGCTTGTATGGCCTTCGTACTGCTCAGGCCCCTACTAGTATGTTTCCTCTATGATGGAAGCTACTAGTATGTTTCCTCTATGATGGAGGTAAGTGGGCCCTACCTTATATGCTAAGTAGAAGCAACAATATTCACAAAACATATATATAATTTAAATTATTTTTTATATGTGAATGGTTGAAGATCTAAAACTAAAATACTAAAACTTTATTAAATTTAATTAAATAAAATTAGTAAAAAAATTACATGATACTAAGTTATTTAAAAAATATAAATATAAATACATATAACAATATTAAAATTCATATAATTCAGATTAGTTATTTATATCCATTTTCATTTATCCTCATCGTAACTGGTTAAGAAAGAATTATGTGCGCAATGTGCTCTTTCACCAAATGATTCATCTTTTCTTCTTCCTCTAAATCTAAAATACAGATAAGATTCAAATTCATCCAAATTTCCAATTCATTTTTCATTTTCCTCAATATATAAATAAATTAATTAATTAAAACAAAAAAAAACATTTTCCTCAATATCAAAAAAATAAAAAAGGCGTTAAAATTTACACAAATAAATCCTATTTTATTATAACAAAACAGTTCCAAGATCTACAAAATAAGTTTGATTTAGACAGCGATTAAAAAAGAAGAAGGTTGGGGTACATTAAAAGAATTGTTTGAATCCCCATATAAAATAATTAAAATTAAAAATACTTTAAAAACACACGTTAGAAAACTTCAAAAAGCAACTTCGATCGAGGTAGAAAGTTAGTGCGAGTGTTCAGGTTCTACTTCTATGGCATTGATTATGGAAAGAATCCAATGGGGACTATTTCTTGACCAGATCAGTAGTAAGTATTTTTATTTAAATTTTAATATGAATTCAAAAGTAATTGTATGATCCAAAGATGGTAAAGAAAGTCCATTTTTATTTGAAATAACTAAAATTAAAACCTTATTTCATTGAATCAATGCGAAAAACAAATTCATTAATATAATCTGGATTTCACGTTTCTATCTCTCCGAATTTGATTTTTTTGCCCTTTGACATTCATCCAACCAGTCAGTAAATCTGCCAAATGTAAATAACATGAAATACGATCGTTAAAACCTAAAAAAATATAACATACGAAAATATAAAATATATTGCTTCATTCGATACAGTTTGTTTTCATGGGATCGCTGGAGACTTACACGTCAATTGGCTCGCTCAAATCTGAATACATTGATTGAAAGGAAAAAAGAATGAAATATTGGTTAGCCCATATAACTCGAATGAAGGAAGTAACAGAAAGTTAATAACATGGAAACTCACTGTTGATTGTGATGGAATAGGCGGCTGCGCACATCCTGCACTTGAGTTCTCCGATCATTTGCTTTCGATCCCTAATACATGAAAATTTCATAATCAGACGCAATTATATATAATCCTAATCCTAATCCTAATAAATCATAAATTTGTGAAGAACTGAAAAACACTACTGGTAGCTCACATGGCACATTCCACGCCACTTGGATGACTACAAAATGGACAGTTAAAAACTGTTTCTAATTTTGGTTGCTTTTTGCGCGGTTGTTTCGATGCAGCAGACTTCTTTCTTTTTCCCATTATAACAATCGCAAATACTAACCAACAAAACCAGAAACCAAATATGTAATGTAATGTATTTTTTTTTCAACATTAACCAATATCCATATAAATACATTATTATCATATTAGGAAGTATCTATTTCATGGTTAAAATCTAGTGTGCCCAAGTATCTATTTCATGGTTAAAATCCAGTCGGCCCAAAAGGTTAAAATTTGGTGAGGAGAAAGTCATTGAGCATGCATGCTTTTAATTTTTTTAAATATGTTTAAAAATGATATACTTTAATAATATAAAGGGTATCTTTTTGGCTGGAACAGTAAACTATTCAGATTTACATACATCATATATATATATATGAATATATTATTATTTTTAAAGTAATTTTAATATGATATAATTATATTGTTTTTTAGGTGTTTTTTTAAAATATAACTATTTAAATATGATACATGAAAAATAACATTACTAAGATACAATATTATTAAAATTTTATATTTTTTATTTAAATTTAACATTATTTAAGATATTTAATAAAATGCTTAAAAAAACATATATGTATTATGAAATGGCATTTACATTATAAGTAAAATACACATATTGTAGAAAAAAATATATAAATATTACAAAATGGTTTAATTATGCGTAAAGATGAAAATAGCATGTTATTCTAAAAATCCTAAATAATATACCATCACAAGTAAAAGATCCATAGCAAAAAAACTCAACCATTACCACTTTCACCAGTGACAAAGTAATATGAACATATAGTCTTCCATTTTTTTTGAGGTGCTTCTTTTTCTTGTGAGGTGCTTCTTTTTCTTTTCGCATAAAGAAGACCAAGGTGTTGTACATCAAGAATTGGTGTTCATAGACATTAGAAATGAAATACTATTTATAAGTTGGAAATTAGAAAACTTACAAATTAAACACAATAATTCAATAAAACAAAACCTCACTACACACATGTAAGGATGATTTTTCTTAGTATGGCCAAATTTTCAAGCAATGATTTAATGATCAATTATAAGCCTTGATAGTATGTTTCATATTTTTTTTTATAATAATTTCATCAATCATTAATCTCATTAAGAAAGATAAGAGAAATACATATAGTGAATAGTGACACTTACATTATCAATAGAAAAAACATGCATAGAAAATGAACATTTTGAAAAAGTGATGCATAGAAAAATCATGTTTAGAGATGCAAAAATAAAATTACTATTTAAAAAGATGAATCAAAAAAACGAATATCCAAAATTCACTCAAATTCATTTAACATAATATCCAATTATATATAATAATAAAAAATTAAGAAATACAATACATAATACTGAGCAGTATTGGTGTCATTATTATTTCATATCTATATTTCCCATTAACAATAATATAAACATATATATAAGAAATTATATTAATAAAATAAATTCAAAAATCATCCTAACAAAATTATAATATTATTATTAAATAGATATAATTTATCATAATAGTTCATAATACTTGTGTATGTCAATTAAATAAACCTTAACTATTCCATTAATTATCAAAGAAAATGAGTCATACTTATATTGATCCAGATTGGATCATTATAATGTTCGTCATTTATCTCAATGCTTTTAGAGTGAAAAAAGTGGAGGAATCAACTCACAGGATTGTTTTTACCAGCGAGACCTAGTTTGGCAAAACAAGGTCTGAAAACCTTTCAAGAACATTTTGAGGCATCAAATGACATTTTTTTGGGTTAAAAATTATCGTTTTGGTACTGCATATTCCCTTGATATTATATATATATATATTTGTTTCTAACGACATGAGAATTGCACAAATCAAATTCTATATGCGAAAGTTATGTCACCCATAAGTTGACCTTCCTATTTTCACCACCATATTCGAGAGGATGCCATGCTAGACACGTGATTGGGCTAGACACGTGATTTTTATATAGAATAATCTCAAAAAGTTAATATTGTAACTTTGGTTAATATTTGAGGTAGTCAAACCTAACCACAAGGTAAGCTATCAAGTTGTGCTATAACGCAGCCATTAGGAGGAAAGGGATTTGATTCTTTTGTAATACACCTCTTTTCCAACAAATTTTTATTTTTTTTATTTTTCTAACTTTAAATCACTATTCTTAAGTATTTCAATTCCCTCAAGAGATAATAAATCATGGTTTGATATAATGTAAGGAACCACTTAAGAACTCATAAGGGATTTATACTTATACCAACTATGTAATTATTATAAATATTTTTATAATTGTAATAGAGCTTCAACCTCTATGTTTATTGCAACTCCTCACTTTTATGTATTAATTTTGGTCTTAATATTCAATTAATATAATAATATAAATACTCCACATGCCTATGATGATTTTGTTGCAATAACCCTCTCTTTTATATAAACTATTCTCAATCAAATTTTTAAATACCACACTTACTTAATCCCCCCTTTTTTATAACCATACTTACCTTGTATACTTATCGATTGTGGCATTTTCCAAACATACTTATGTTAATAAAGATCTATTAACATTCATTTGTAGTGTAATAGTTTCCACATAATACAAATATTACTTTTATCGAACTACCATGCGATTTTCGTCGTTCCATAGCGTTTATGACAAGATCTTTGTGTCATTTTAACCAAGTCAGGGTGATTTATATCACTAACACTTATTTCGTATACTGCTCTTGCATTTATATGCCAGTACGCTTTGCCTTAAAGTCTTTCACCTATTCGGTCGTCGAGCCACTAATTTTAACATATTTTATTGTTTCTACATGGTGGTTCTGCAAACGTATTAATTCTCCCCTCTGCATTTGTACACCTAACGTTTAATACGACTAGGGTTTTGTGATATCAAAGGACTGATCATCGATCTATGTAAGAATCGATGGATTTATGACACTTGTAGGGTGGAAATTGATTAGGTTTTTGAACTCGTTCTCTAATAATTTCGGAGTTTAATCCTATTCCATTTCTCTTGTCATTTTTTTCTTAAACATAAGTTCTCTGGTTCTCTCATCCTATATGACTAAGGCGCAGACTATGTATTCTATGGCATGCTATGACTTCTATCTCACGCCTTCGCCCTCATACACATAGGTATGTTTCATTTTGTTTGAACCCTGGCTATCGAAATCCTTGATGACTGTGTATTATTAGTATTGCTTTCCAGTTTCAATGAATTTCATTCTTGTTATAATTATAATCACCTGAATGACATTTTTTCTCGGCCTGTGTTGTGTCTTTACGGGGTGAATTCCCATACTTTTATTGTGTGTTCCTTTTGGAATTCAACTGTGTTTTTTATGTATATTAAATCTCATACTCCTTAAGATACTCTGCTATGGTTCCTCCTTTTACTTGTATATTGATCTCCCTTTGAATGTCGAAGTACACCCTTTTGACATGAACGATCAACTCCATCGTTCTGCATCTAGGCTGTTTTATTTTTCGGTTTGGCTCAAATTTAGTGGTATAAGAATGGGAATAATTGGTTTTATCTGGATCCCAATTTCTTTGTATTAACATTCCCTCATGATCTTTTTTGTTTTATCTGAACGCAGAATCCATATTATATGGTTCAGTTCTAAGTTCATATTGATACCCAAATACTATCATTTCAATTTGAATATATTTAATCTCTAAGTCGTAATAGTAGTTCTGAGTTTAAACCCAAGCCACTTATTTGTGTTTTAATTTCTTCTTCTCGGCTCTGTTGAAGGAATCAGTTCGATTCTTTTGAGAATTGACTTCCTGGCTGGAACCGATAAGCTAGAGTATTTTACTTTGTAGTATGGACGACTTCTTTTCCTGGCTATTCGCAGAGGTAAATCTCTCTCTCTCTCATTATTCGGATAATAAGATGGTAGGTTTGTAATGATATTTCTTAAGGTTTTTATACCAAATTTTTTTCTTGTTGTTATTGTAGAAACATAACTTATTCATCGTTTTTACCAGTCATACCCAGGTAACTCTCATATACACGCAATTCACAATTTTTTTAGAAGCATATGTTTAGGTAGTATATGTTTTTTTTTTCATTTCGAATTTCTACCTTCCATCATTAACATTCTATCCTTCTAGGGTTTTTTTACAGGTATCATCAGATTTCAAAAAATTTATTTCGAAGCTCTCATAAGCTACTGTCAGGTTTACAAGGTAGGCTACCTGATAAATGATTTCTCTATTGAATCAGGGTACAACGTCACTCGAATTTTCTTCAAATTTTCGAAAGGATTTCAGCGTTTATCCCTCTTATTTATTGTGTGCCACTTCTATGTTTTCGAAAATAGCAAAAATTTCTATAATGATAATTTTTGCTCTTCTTTATGAGAGCTTACAGGACTCTCTTATTGTAGTAACCAGATATTTGTATCATTCCCACTAAATTTGACATGTGTTATTTTTGAAGGATTTAATTATTGGATTTTAACACCAGGAATATTCGTTTTTATTTGGTATTACTATGTAAGTAGATAAAGTTGTATCTATGTCTAGTTACTTATATATTTTACCTTATCAGTGCTTGGCCTTTACTGTATTAACTTATGTATAGATATTTCTGTTCTTATATTAATCAATAGATTTCCAATTGATTGAAATAAAATTCCATTCAATTTGTACTAAGGAATTTATTCTTTTCTCCTGTATAGTATCAGTTAACCATTCATGGCTTTACTACTTTTAATTGATTTTATTTCAATCATAAGCCTTGCTTCTGCAATTGTTACATGAGCTTTTGTAAACTCATTTTTCACTATTATGCACTGGTTATGGATATACATTTAATTCCTGAAAATAAATCTCTGTGCACTCCAAGAGAATTTCTTCTATTGACACATAGATACAACTTATGTTAAAAGAAATATAATTCTTGTTCTTGAAGTAATAACGCGAAGTTGACTTATTTCATAAATAATTTTGTCAAAAAAATTATGCACTATGGCATATTCTGACTTTCTAATACTTCTAACAGCAACTCTCATTTGAACTTGTTTCCAATATTACAATCTTTATGCAAAAGGATTTTGAAAATCCTTCATTTGAAATTGATATATATATATATATATATATATATATATATATATAATTTATTTTCCTAAAATAAGTATATTTCTCTTGGGTATACTTTAGTAGAATTTATCTTCCATGCCTCTTTCTGTATTCTTATGCATATATACAATAACATTCTCCTTTCAGTAACTTTCGAGAAACCTTCAGGTTTATTTGTAACTTTCGATTATGTAGTAAACTAAATTTTGATTGATATAATTTCTTTTCTGTCTGTTATCAATTGTTTTCAGCTGTTGGTTATAAGTAGTAGCACTTGGATTATTAAGTAATTACATATTCACTAAATTTTCACCATAGTTCTCTACTGACATTATAAAGTTCATTCATGTATATCTATTCTCTTATTTTCTTATGATTTTACACAGAATATATAACTAGATAACAATTATAAACAGAATATCAGTTTTTCTTATCTCTAGATCCAAACCTGAATACAGGTTTCGACATTCTGGAAGATGGATTTCTGAACTTATTCTATCATGCCACTGTAATTACTGGATTTAATCTATTAAATCTGTTCAATCAAAGGCATGATTTAGCATAGTACTAGTTAATCTAATTATCCATGTCCTGTCCACTTCATGCAATTAATTATACATAATTCATAAACTAACTTGTTAATATTATGAGTGCATACCAATGTGTAATGACCAGTCCTCCCAACCATAGAATTCCTCTATCTCCAGAATTCACCCCCAAGCTGAGATCCTCTCCAAGAACAAACCAACCCCAATCTATTCTGGATCAGCTTACTTAAGCTATGCTTTCCCCAAAGCCTGTTTCTAATTCTGCGTCTAGAATTTTAGAATTCTTTGATTCTTGTTTTCCTAGGCTTCCCTTAATGAGGGACTTTAAAGCTGCTTTCTACTTTTCCAACTTTTTTACCTCTTCCCAACTACTCTCCTCATCATTGGGGATTTTAGATTTTTCCTTTTTAAATCTAAATTAGAAATAATTCCTTTCAAGGCTTTTTGAAAGGTTTTGGGAAATTCTTAGCCTTATCCATATCCTCATGGATTAGGCTTATGATCTCCAATCTCATCTGGTCATAGTGCACACATTAATGTTCCATTTATTTTCATTAATAAATATTTAAATAAAATCCACATAATAATTATCCATTGGGGTCCACTCCCCTTTGGATTTTTGTTCAAATGTCTAACTTAAAAAGCATAGAAACTAGGGGTGTTACATATTCCCCCTCTGAAAACAAACACCGTCCTCGGTGTTACAGACTATCTACTATAGTTTATTTTGAAAATAAATATGGATATTTTTCCATCATCTCAGCTTCTCTTTCCCATGTAGCCTCTTCAGCAGTAAATTGTTTCCATTGCACTTTTACTCTGGCTACTGTTCTATTTCTCAATTCAATTTCTTCCCGCTCCAATATTTGAAGCGGCTCTTAAAGGAACTCCCCTTCTGGTTCCACCTGTATCACATTCCAATCAAAAATATGAGAAGCATCATGTACATATATTTTTAATAATGAAACATGAAACACATCATGAACTTTAACATGGGGGGGGGGGTAAGGCCGGTTTGTAAGCCACCGGTCCCACCCCTTTCTAAGACCTCAAAAGGCCCATAGTATCTAGGAGCCAATTTTGCATAGCTTCCAGCATAAAGAGTGCTCTTTTTAGGTTTAATCCGCAGATACACATGGTCACCCACTTTATACTCTCGGTGCACCCTCTTCTTGTCGGCATAACTTTTCTGTCGATCTTGGGATGTTTTGATGTTTCTCTGTATTTGTTTGACAATCCTTTCCATTTCTTGTAGAGCATCTGGCCCAAGCACTAGCTTATCTTCAGGCTAGCTCCAACTTAAAGGAGTACGACACTTTCTTCCATAGAGTGCCTCAAATGGACTCATTTTGATGGAAGATTGGTAGTTGTTGTTATAGGCAAATTCGACTAAATGTAAGTAGTCTTCCCATTTAGATGGCCTATCCATCACATACATTTTCAACGTATCCTCCAAAATTTGATTTGTTCTCTCCGTTTGACCATTCGTCTGAGGGTGATAAGCTGTACTAAAATTTTATTTAGTGCCCATGCCCCCAAACAGACCCTTCTAGAAGGCTGCTATGAATTTAGCGTCTCTATCTGAAATAATCATTTTTGGAACCCCGTGTACCCTTACAATTTATTTTAGGAACACATTTGCTACTTGGGTTGTCCCAAAAGTAGATTTTACCAGATGAAATGTGCAGCCTTTGTTAAGGTATCTACCACTACCATCACTAAGTCATGCTGGTATTTTGTTTTGGGTAATCTGGTTATAAAATCCATAGAAACAGTGTCCCATTTCCATTCAACAATTGGCAATGGATTCAGAAGGCCATCTGGGTGTTGATGTTCAACTTTGACTAATTGACATTCCATGCATCTGGCTAAGTAGTTGGCCACGTCTTTTTTCATTCCTGGCCAAAATAATTTCTTTTTCAAGGCTGTAAGAATTTTCTGATATCTAGGATGTCCTGAATATGGTTTTTTATGATATTCATCTAAGATTTATTTTTTCAAAGAATCTACATTGGGGATATACAATCTATTTCTATAACAGATTAGTCCTTTCTGATTTTGGGTGTATCCAGCCAACTCTCTTTTCAGCATTTGCACTTGCAGATTCTCATAGTTGGGATCTTGATCTGCTACCCTTTTTACTAATCCTTCTAAGTCAAAACTAGTACTACTCCGAATGTTACTTATATTTTGGTAGGCATTTCAGCTTAGATCATCAGCAATTTTGTTTTCTTTCCCTTTGATATGTTTTATTTCCATATCAAATTCACTCAAAAAAGACAGCCATCTAGCTTGTCGAGCATTGAAATCTATATGAGAGAAGAAATACTTGAGGCTGATATGATCTATCATCAATGTAAATTTTTTTCCGAGAAGATAGTGTCACCACATCTTCAAAGCATGAATTACAGCAGCTAACTCAAGATCATATACATTTTAATTATGTTCATGTTTCTTAAGTTTTCTATTTTCATATGCAATAACAGAATTCTCTTGCAACAGAACTCCCCCCAATCCCTCTCTACATGCATCCATACACACGACAAAATCCTTCTCAGGATCTGCAAAATTTAGTAGGTGTTGTAGTAAGTTTTAATTTTAGTTGTTCAAAGCTATTTTGGCATTTTTCAGTCCACTCAAACTTGGTGTCGTTCCTTTGTAGTGAAGTTATGGGATATGCTATTGCAGAAAATCTTTCTACAAATCGTCGATAATATCCTGCAATCCCCATAAATGATCTCACCACTGAAACATTAGTCAGCACGACCACTCTCTAATAGCCTTTATTTTCTCAGGGTCAACAGCCAATCCTTATTCAGAAATGATATGCCCCAAATATTGAATTTTATCCTTATAAAATTCACATTTGCTAAACTTGGCATACAACTGATTCTCCTTAAGAGTCTGCAACACAATTCTAAGGTGTTCTTTATGTTCTGCCTCACCTTTAAAATATATGAGAATGTCGCCTATAAATACTAAGACGAATTTATCTAAGTATTTATTCAGGACGTTATTCATTAATCACATAAAAGTGGTAGGGGCATTGGTCAAACCAAAAGGTAGGACTACAAATTCGTAGTGACCATACCTGGTTCGAAAGGATATTTTATTGATATCCTCCTCCTTCATTCTGAGTTGTTGATAACCAGTCCTTAAGTCAATCTTAGAGAGTACTGAAGCTCCTCTCACCTTATCAAAGAGGTCATCTATTCTGGGCAATGGATACCTGTTTTTAATTGTCAACTTATTCAGTTGACGATGGTCAATGCACATTCTGAAGGTTCCATCCTTCTTTTTCATCAACAGAACCGGTGCTCCCCAAAGAGATACACTTGGTATGATGTAACCTTTATCCAGCAATTCTTGTAATTGCATTTCAACTCCATGAGTTCAGGGGGGCTCATCCAATAAGGGGCTCTAGAAACTGGTGTTGCTCCTGGCACCAAATCGATTGAAAAATCGATCTCTCTCTTGGGGGGAAGATGAGGAATCTCATCCAAAAAAACTTCCTTAAAATATCTTATCACTGGTAAGGTGTCTAACAATTTTTCTTCAGGTTGCTGTCCTAATTATTCAATATGTACAACATATACTTCATATCCTTTCCTAGCTATTCTTTTTAGCTGAAGGGCTGAGATTTTCCTTACAGAAATAGGTTTCGGTTTCCCTTTTATTATGAATGGTTTTCCTTCATCATCTATGTAGTGAAGATTTTTATCCCAACAATTCAGCATGGTCTTTTTCTTTTCTAACCAATCCATTCCTATCATTAAATCATAGGAACCTAATGGTAGAATGTTTTAATCTACCTCTGTCTGATATTCATTCAATCTAATAGCTATTTTAGGTAGCTTATGAGTTACTTTTTGTTTAGTTCCAGTAGCTAACTATACCAACCAAGGCTGTTGAAACTTTATGTTCTGAGTTTACATTTTTCTACAACTTGTGGACTAATATACCTCAAAGAAGCACCTGGATGAATTAAGATAGTAACAGATTGATCAGAAATTTTACCTTCCATCTAGACCATAGTAGATTGATGTTCAGCTTTTCGGTTCTCCAAGGCTGCACTGATAGTGGGGATATTCCTTCTCTATCTCTTCATTTGAATTCACCCTTGTTTGTCCAGCTCTTCCCTTGTTCACTCTTTCCTTTAAACTGCTGGTAGCATAATCTGGCTTTCCTCACCACTTCGTCCATGGCTTTTGGATTATCGAACTCCATCTTCTCCTTATATACAGTAGGCAAACAGTCAAAAACCTTTGCACCTTTGCTTTCTCTTCACGAATATAAGGAACATATCTTAACATATTTGTGAACTTGATGACAAACTCATCTATGGTGAGTTGTCCCGATCTGAGTTCGTGAAACTCTTTTTCTTTGTCATCATAATAGTGTTCATTCAAATACCTGTTTTTAAACTTTACTTGGAAATCTTCCCAAGTCACGGATTTTTCATCAATGGAATGACCCATTTTTGTCTCCTCCCACCACAAGGTAGCCTTATCTTGCAGTTGGTAGATAGCTAATCTGGCCCTCAGATTTCTTTCATATTCGTAGACCTGAAAATATTTAATCATATTCAACAACCATGCCTTAGCATCTTCCTCCTTCTCTCCATCATAGGAGAGAGGTTTGATTTTTTCGAATCCATCCTGTAATTCCTTCTTCTATTTATACTGGCGTCTAGTAGTGTCATCTTCCTCAGAATCATCTGAGAACTTACCTTTCCTCCTCCTTCCGGAACCTTCACCTTCTTGGCTGTTCCACGAAGTCAGTTATCTTATCATTTTTTCCTAATCCTCACTGGCTAAATATAGTCTATCATTTTGGCTTCTTAGCTCGGCCTTATCCCGTTGCAACTTGTGCAACATAGCCATTAAAGCAGCATTAGGATCTGGTGTATTATCTCTACCACCCAGATCAACATAGAGTTCGTCTTCTTCAGCCATTGACTTTTCAGTTTTAGTACTTTTTTACACTAAAACAATTTAAAATCAGTAACAATTTTTTTTTTCAAAAAAAGTAATAATAATAATAATTTCATAACAGTGAGCACATAAAAACAGCCCAGTTTTCCAACTTGGGCTCTGATACCATTTGTAATACAGCTCTTTTCCAACAAATTTTTTGTTTTCTAACTTTAAATCACTATTCTTACGTATTACAATTCCCTCAAGAGATAATTTATCATGGTTTTATATAATGTAAGGAACCACTTAAGAACTCATAAGGGATTTATACTTATACCAACTATGTAATTATTATAAATATTTTTATAATTGTAATAGAGCTTCAACCTCTATGGTTATTGCAACTCCTCACTTTTATGTATTACTTTTGGTCTTAATATGCAATTAAGATAATAATATAAATACTCCACATGCCTATGATGATTTTGTTGCAATAATCCTCTCTTTTATATAAACTATACTCAATCAAATTTTCAAATACCGCACTTACTTAATCCCCCCTTTTTTATAACCATACTTACCTTGTATACTTATGGATTATGACATTTTCCAAAAATACTTATGTTAATAAAGATCTATTAACATTCATTTGTAGTGTAATAGTTTCCACATAATAAAAATATTACTTTTATCGAAATACCATGTGATTTTCGTCGTACCATAACGTTTATGACAATATCTTTGTGTCATTTTAACCAAGTCAGGGTGATTTATATCACTGATGCTTATTTCGTATACTTCTCTTGCATTTATATGCTAGTATGCTTTGCCTTAAATTCTTTCACCTATTCGGTCCTCGAGCCACTAATTTTAACATATTTTATTTTTTCTACATGGCGGTTTTGCAAACGTATTAATGCTCCCCTCTGCATTTGTACACCTAACATTAAATACGACTAGGGTTTTATGATATCAAAGGACTGATCAGCGATCTATGAAAGAATCGATGGATTTATGACACTTGTAGGGTGGAAATTGATTAGGTTTTTGAACTTGTTCTCTATTAATTTCAGAGTTTAACCCTATTCCATTTCTCTGGTCGTCTTTTTTCTTCAATGTAAGTTCTCTGGTTCACTCATCCTATATGACTAAGGTGCATACTATGTATTCTATGGCGTGCTACAACTTCTATCTCACGCCTTCGCCCTCATACACATAGGTATGTCTCATTTTGTTTGAACCCTGGCTATCGAAATACTTGATGATTGTGTATTATTATTTTTTTTTCCAGTTTCAATGAATTTCATTCTTTTTATAATTATAATCACCTGAATGACATTTTTGCTCGGCCTGTGTTGTGTCTTTATGGGGTGAATTCCAATACTTTTATCGTGTGTTCTGTTTGGAGTTCAACTGTGTTGTTTATGTATATTAAATCTCATATGCCTTAAGATACTCTGCTATGGTTCCTCCTTCTACTTGTATATTGATCTCCCTTTGAACGTCGAAGTATACCCTTTTGACGTGAATGATCAACTCTATCATTCTGTGTCTAGGCTATTTTATTTTTCGTTTTGGCTCAAATTTAGGGTATAAGAATGGGAATAATTGGTTTTATCTAGATCCTGATTTCTTTGTATTAACTTTCCCTCATGATCTCGTTTGTTTTATCCGAACGCAGAATTCATATTATATGGTTTAGTTCTAAGTTCATATTGATACCCAAATAATATCGTCTCAATTTGAATATATTTAATCTCTAAGTCATAATATTAGTTCTGAGTTTAAACCCAAGCCATTTATTTGTGTTTTAATTTCTTCTTCTCTGCTCTATTGAAGGAATCAATTCTATTCTTTTGAGAATCGACTTCCTGGCCGGAACTGATAAGCTAGAGTCTTTTACTTTCTAGTATGGACGACTTCTTTTCCCGGCTATTCACGGAGGTAAATCTCTCTCTTTGTCATTATTCGGATAATAAGATGGTAGGTTTGTAATGATATTTCTTAGGGTTTTTATACCAATTAGTTTTCTTGTTGTTATTGTAGAAACATAACTTATTTGTCGTTTCTACCAATCCTACCCAGGTAACTCTCATGTACACGCAATTCACGATTTGTTTAGAAGCATATGTTTAGGTAATATATGTTTTTTTTTTCTTTTCGAATTTCTACCTTCTATCATTAACATTCTATCCTTCTGGGGTTTTTTTATAGGTATCATCAAATTTCAAAAATTTTATTTCGAAGCTCTCATAAGCTACTGTCGGGTTTACAAGGAAGGCCACCTGATAAATGATTTCTCTGTTGAATCAGGGTACAACGTCACTCGGATTTTCTTTGAATTTTCGAAAGGATTTCAGCATTTAGCCCTCTTATTTCTTGTGTGCCACTTCTATGTTTTCGAAAATAGCAAAAATTTCTATAATGATAATTTGTGCTCGTCTTTACGAGAGCTTACAGGACTCTCTTATTGTAGTAACCAGCTATTTATATCAGTCTCACTAAATTTGACTTGTATTATTTTCGAAGGATTTAATTATTGTATTTTAACACCAGGAATATTCGTTTTTATTTGGTATTACTATATAAGTAGATAAAGTTGTATCTATGTCTAGTTGCTTATATATTTTACCTTACTAGTGCTTGGCTTCTACTGTATTAACTTATGTATAGATATTTCTGTTCTTATATTGATCAATAAATTTCCAATTGATTGAAATAAAATTCCATTCAATTTTCAGTAAGGAATTTATTCCTTTCTCCTATATAGTATCAGTTAACCATTCATGGCTTTACTACTTTTAATTGATTTTATTTCAATAATAAGTCTTTCTTCTGCAATTGTTACATGAGCTTTTGTCAACTCATTTTTCACTATTATGCACTGGCTATGGATATACATTTAAGTCCTGAAAATAAATCTCTGTGTACTACAAGAGAATTTCTTCTATTGACACATAGATACAACTTATGTTAAAAGAAATATAATTCTCGTTATTGAAGTAATAATGCGAGGTTAACTTATTTCATAAATAATTTTGTCAACAAAATTCTGCACTATGGCATATTCTGACTTTCTAATACTTCTAACAACAACTCTCATTTGAACTTTTTTCTAGTATTACAGTCTTTATCCAACAGGATTTTGAAAATCCTTCATTTGAAATTGATATATATATAATTTATTTTCCTAAAATAAGTATATTTATCTTGGGTATACTTTAGTAGAATTTAGCTTCCATTCCTATTTCTTTATTCTTATGCGTAAATACAATAGCATTCTCCTTTCAGTAACTTTTGAGAAACCTTCAGGTTTATTTGTAATTTTCGATTATGTAGTAAACTAAAATTTCATTGATATAATTTTTTTTCTGTCTGTTCAATTGTTATCAGTTGTTGGTTATAAGTAGTAGCACTTGGATTATTAAGTAATTACATATTCACTAAATTTTCACCATAGTTCTCTACTGACATTATAAAGTTCATTCATGTATATCTATTCTCTTATTTTCTTATGATTTTACACAGAATATATAACTAGATAACAATTATAAACAGAATATCAGTTTTTCTTATCTCTAGATCCAAACCTGAATACAGGTTTCGACTTTCTGGAAGATGGATTTCTGAACTTATTCTATCATGCCACTGTAATTACTGGATTTAATCTATTAAATCTGTTCAATCAAAGGCATGATTTAACATAGTACTACTTAATCTAATTATCCACGTCCTGTCCACTTCATGCAATTAATTATACATACTTCATAAACTAAATTGTTAATATTATGAGTGCATACCAATGTGTAATGACCAATCCTCCCAACCATAAAATTCCTCTATCTCTAGAATTCACCCCCAAGCTGAGATCCTCTCCAAGAACGGACCAAACCCAATCTGTTCTGGATCAGCTTACTTAAGTTATGCTTTCCCCAAAGCCTGTTTCTAATTCTGCATCCATAATTTCAGGATGCTTTGATCCCTGTTTTCCTAGGCTTCCCTTAATGAGGGACTTTAAAGCTAATTTCTGATTTTCCAACTTTTTTACCTCTTCCCAACTACTTTCCTCATCATTGGGGATTTTAGATTTTTCATTTTTAAACCTAAATTAGAAATAATTCCTTTCAAGGCTTTTTGAAAGGTTTTGGGAAAGTCTTAGCCTTATCCATATCCTCATGGATTAGGTTTTTGATCTCCAGTCTCATCTGGTCATAGTGCACACATTAATATTCCATTTATTTTCATTAATAAATATTTAAATAAAATCCACACAATAATTATCCATTGGGGTCCACTCCCCTTTGGATTTTTGTTCAAATGTCTAACTTAAAAAGCATAGAAACTAGGGGTGTTACATCTTTCGAGTGGAGTTTTCTATAGTTCAGCAAAAATATCCAAGAGGGGTAGGAGGTAGAGCACAAACGGAGACAGGTCATATTTATTTGTACTTGCAACCATATTTACATTCAAAGAAAGACAGTAGAGTGGCCTCACATTTCAACAAGGTTTTTCTCCTGATAGGGCTTCCCAAAGCATATATTTTGCCAAATGTGTGTGTGGGAATTTATTTTTCCATTCTCTATTTTCTGCATAATTTTAATGTGCTTGCATGCACTATTAACAATAGATATACATATCCAAAAATCTAGGAGAACTATAATAGTGTAGAATTTCATATTTTTAATATAATAGTATCAGATTTGTTGTGACGAATTTGTCATAAAATATCCACAACAATTTACAAATCATTGATGAAACCTAAAATAAACAGAGAGGGGGGGTGAATCATTTTATCCCATTCATGGACATTAAAATTATTTTATTAAACTCATTAACAAAATGATTCCATGAGTAGCTCAATAAATAATGATTAGCAAACTGAGTATCTGAACAACAAGAAATAAGTAGAGTAACACATCACATCAACATGTAATAATAATGCACATGGACACCATATATAAGTGGAAACCCATCAGGAAGAAAAACATGATTTTATTATTGTTGTGATGCAAAGGCAAGCTCCTACTCCCTGTTACATATGATTTTCTATAGGCTCCAACCTACAAGAGGATGCTACCTCAAATTTATACAAGCTACAACATGCAAGGAAGCTCCAACTCCCATGTGTTTTCTATAGGAAACCACCCACAGGAGGCACCTACCTTAACCATATACAATTGAACATTTTATCAAGACACAACTTGAAAGGAGACCACAATCCCCTCACACAACATGAAAACAATATGTTGATTTACCTGGTTATCAACTCTGCATGTCTCCATCTTTACTTATGCCTCTTCTCCCTTCAAATCTGCTTCACATTAGCTCCATATGTGCATAATATCTCAATCGGCCATATCACATTCTCCAACTCTCTCACCTCACTATGCGCTCCAAAATGACATATTTTGTAGTGATATTTTGATGGTTGTTTGTATTCCACATAGGAATACGAAGAGAATAGGCTTGACTCTTTGCCTTCCATTCATTCATTTCCACATACTTCATATATTGAATATTCGTCCACAAAATACATAAATAATCCAATATTCAATTCCAGCAATCTGTAATGATTGAATGGATCAAATTAATGCCAACGCCAATCAACAATGTATATCATTAATGTATTACAACAATTAATCTTAATTCACCTTTTTATTTTCCTTGGAGACTTTCCTTTTCATCACAATAATTTATCTCAATCAAGAATTTCACATTATTACAATTTCTTCAATGTAGCAGTTTCACTGCACTTTTGTCTTCTTTGCCTTGTTGTTCATTTATACCTTTGTTGATCCTGATATGCTCTTGTTCTATCAATCACAATATTTACAAAGTCTCCCCCTTTGGCATTGATGGAAACACATTTGTAACACCCCAATTTATGTGTTTGAATTTCAAAGCTAGACATTTGAACTTTAATCCTAAGGGGAGTGGACCCCAAAGGAAAAGTATTTTGTGAATGTAATTAAATATTTAAATTAAGGAAATGAATAAAATGATGTTGTGCATATTGACCAAAATGATATTTATGAGATCACTTGCTAAATCCATGAGGATGGATGAGGCAAATATTTCCCCACAATCTTTCAAAAATCCTTGAAAGAAATTAATTTTAAATTTAGATTTTTGAGGAAAAATCTGAATTCCCCCAATGATGAGGAAAGTAGTTGGGAAGAGGTAAAAAACTGGAAAAGCTGAGGAAAAGCATAAAAACAGCTTTACATAATCCCTAAAATGGGAAGCCTAGGCAAACAGGAAGAAAAGCATCCTGAGATTCTGGACGCAGAATTAGAAACATGCTTTGGGAAATACTAGCTTAAATAAGCTGCTCCTAAACAGATTAGAGGTTGATCTGTTCTAGGAGATGATCTTAGCTCGGGGGTGGGTTATGGGAGACAGAAGGACTCTAAGGTTGGGAGGTTGGTCAATTGCATGAGTGGTATGTCTCTAAATCTATTGATGTGTTTACTTCATATAGTGTGAATTGGCTACATATAAAAGATGATTATATATTAGATTTATAAATGCTACATTTAACAGAATTAATCATAAGGAATTTACCTTTATAATTCTGCATAGTTGTAGAAACCAAATCTGTGGAGTAGAATCCAACAGAATCTCTAAACCAGTGTTGGTTTAAATCTGAGGATACTTATTTCTCCATAGGAAAATTTGTGATGTAACTTTAACCTATTCCTGATTCATAGAATGATTCTAATATATACATACATAGGAGAGAGCAACTTGAGATTCCTGTATTATATTGGAAAATAGCAGGAGATGAATTGTAAAATTAAAACTGTGCGTTAAAGAGTGAAAGGAAAGATTGTATAGACTAACCTCAGGGTCAGTACATCATTCATAAATAACCAGAAGCTCAATGGTAAATTAATTTTGCATGTAAGCAGTTAATATTATAGCAGAACAAAGAAACTATTAAATTTCATGAGACTGCTCATTGATATTTATCTTATGGAACCATTCTAATATTAGAGAACCGAATTAATAGATGAAAGAAAGTTAGTAAATAACCAACATGCAGGTTCACCACAGCATGACATATTTAAATATATGTATCCTAGTCTATTATGTGAACCCAAGTCAAGGGGGTAAAATGGTAGATTATAAATACAAATGTCTTCTAGATATAAAAATATAGATACCTATTCATACACCACCGGTAGATAAATTAGACAAATATCCTGTGCAAATTATTAACAAGGGTATAAAACAGAAATGGTGATATGTTGTACTATTTCCAAAATTTTTGAAGAGACTTAGCTACTGCTACTATCAAAACTATACACTAGTGTGGCATGAGAACCACATGCCAATGTCCTGGACCAAACATCTTACTACTACGAAATAGTATCTACAGAACCATAATAAAATGAGTAGTCATAAGAGTACAGGATACTGATTTGCAATATGGAGAAGAGCAGTACACTATTCACTAAAATATTACCATGTTCAGTAATATAGTCTAACGAATGTATGTTATGAAAACTCCAAGGTAATAAAATACACATAGAAATCCATTAAATCAAAATGGGTATTATGAAAAGTAAAGTACAACAGATATATATATATATATATAAATCCAAATGTTTACACGCCACTGCGGCCTGGGGAAAGTTTCATAATGCTCCGAGAGCTGATATAAATACACATGCAGTATTGGGAATTACCATTTATAATTGTCAAAAATTCTACAACTTTATCAGTACAATTTTTAAGTTGTAGAAGGACGGACTTCCTCTAACCAGTGTTCGATGAATACCAACCTGCGAGAGGCAAGAGAAGTCAATTTTAAAGGTCTAAAGAAGCCACGACTCTCATTTCTCCATAGAAAGAGTAAGGCGCCGGTTGTAGTTACCTGTAAGAGAAAAAAAAAACCAAAATAAATACGATGCACAGTATGACGAGGAAGAATAGGTGGAATAGAGATAAAATGATAGCTAAGAGGGTAATGGCTACCTGGAGAGAGAGAAATGTAACTCCATCCATGCCCTGTACATATAAATAGAAATTTTTATCAATACATACAACCTAAAGGTGGGAATTCAAATTCAAATGGTGAACGAGCCAGAGGTATGGCGTTCTACGCAGATCGAAAAACAAAAATGAACCAGAATGTCGAGAGGGGTAACATCTCTCTGGCGCCATGCGAACGTCCTCATAGAAAACTCCGATGAACGTAAGACAGAAGGTCAGCTCCGAAACCCAAGAGCATGCATTCTATTCCATCTCTGGATGAAACGTGTAAGGAAATATCCATACTATGAATTTAACTTACGCAAATCGAATCAATTGAAAACGAAGCAAACAATTCTCTGCAAAAACCATAGAACCTATTGTGAGAACGCATCACAGACTTGACAAATTGTTAGATGGAATTAAATCTGGAGCTAAACGATGGCAAGTGATCCATCTAAACCCAAAAATCTCAGCGCTGACGCGAAGCAAGAAGCGTAAACCTAAACCAGAAAAGGAAATCCCATGGTAAACAGTGATAATAGAGCGTGAAATTTCAAGTCAATGGAAATTATCATACCTGCGTGGTCCATTGTAGCGCCGAGATACGCAAAAGAATGTACTGAGTCCTGCTCAGTTCCTATGACCACTAATTCAACTGTCATTCAACAAACCAAACGAGTAGGAAGAGAAAAGAACCGATGAACAACATCAAAAGATGAATTTATATCAATATCATCCGAATCTATTAATGAAACCCTAATTCCCAGGATGAATCGGCGTCATTCACGTGGCAGGATCTCAAGGGTGAGGCCACGGATCAAAGGTTTAATGAGAAATGTACAACATACGTTCAATATTTAATACGACAAGCCATGAAATTAATATCACAGCCTTCTGGCTGTGCCATAGCAATGGCCTTGGCAACAAGGTAGGCTGACGAAGCGAGTCAAGAGTTACGTGGAGCCAATTCACGTGACCACGAATGGACAGGAACCCCTTTACAATCGTTACGACGAGACAGAAAATCATGAATGAGCTTACGTGGAGTCTAGCATCCCATCTCCAGTTACACCATCATTGAACCAATCTACAACATTATATTACGTGGGGGCCAACGCAATGATCCAAATCTTGATATCAACAAGGACGATAATTCCATAAATAGACATAAGTGCAGGGTACGCATAGAGATAAACATAGGTAAATTAAATACCACTAAGGGTTATAGGTCACCAACGAGTGGAGACCATGGAATAATAAACATAGAAAAAAGAAGTGTTTGCATATAGGTCCATTTATATGTAACAATGTGGGCCACCGATTTCACATATGTTCATCAAAAAAAAAAAAAAAAAAAATATCATAGGGTGAATGTGCAAAGGTTGGTCATCATAGAAAGGCAGATGAGAGATCAAACCATCATGTGTTATGTCAAATATGATTTCGCTTTGTTGCAAATCTATCTATTTCCTATTAGGTTACAAATTCAATTAAGTCACATGTGGATGGATGTAGTTGATATATGAATAGTAATTGAAAAGAAAATTTTGATCTGCTCAAACCTACAAAGTAAAAACATAGTACCTTATTAGCATTAAGCTTGAGATGATAGAAAAAAAATAAAAAAATGTGGAAGGAAATTGGGAGGTGTGACAACATCCTCCCCCTTTCATTATGAGAAATGTCTTCCTTCTGATGATTTCCTCCCCCTTTAACATCAATGACGGGGGGGTTACAAATGTCTTGTATTCATTAAATGCATTAATGTCCTACAAACTACATTATTTTGTTTTTCATAAATAATGTTGATACTACTAGTGAATGAATGCCACTCCATATTGAATGAAATCCGCTCCAAATGTGCTTCAGAATGATTTAACATTATAAAAATGTTACAAAATATGGTTGTGAGAACTCTCTGAAAATAAGAATATTGTTGGTAGAACACTTAGCATTAAGAAAAAACAAATGTACTCTACATCGAATGATGACCGTGTGGCTCATAACATCTAAAAAAGAGTAAAATGTCTTTGGATCAACCTTTGGGCAGAATATCTGGCATAACACCAACTTCCATTCAAAGATAATTTCCAATCACTTGCTTAAGGATCACACCAATAAGATGAATCATGACATAGAATGATTGAGTGTTGCTATAAAGGAACATATATAACAATGATATATATATGAAATATGTTGCCAGAATTATTGTTATATAACACTCGAATAATGCTATCAAATAAAATCTCCAATTTAGGGTATTTTCGAGCTTGCTACTACCAAATACGATTTTGCTAAAAAAAATTGTCCACACATTTGAGTGCAATCAATGTAACACCCCTATTTTATGTTTTTCTTTCAAAGCTAGACATTGAAATTTAATCCTAAGGGGAGTGGACCCCAAATGGATAAGTATTTTTGTGGATGTAATTAAATATTTCATTATGAAAATTAAATAAAATAATGTTGTGCAGATTGACCAAATGAGAATTGTGAGATCACTTGCTAAATCCATGAGGATGGATAGAGGAAAATAATTCCCCAAAAATCTTTCAAAAATCCTTGAAAGAATTTATTTCTAAATTAGATTTTGAGGAAAATCTAGTTTCCCCAATGATTTGGAGAGTAGTTGGGAAGAGGTAAAAATCTGGGAAAAGCAAAAAGCAGCTTTAAAAATCCCTAAATAAGGGAAGCCTAGGCAAACAGGAAGAAAAGCATCCTGTAATTCTGGATGCAGAATTAGAAACAGGCTTTGGGGAGCAAAAGCTTAAATAAGCTATTCCTGAACAGATTAGAGGTTGGTCTGGAATGGAAGTGATCTCAGCTCAGGGGTGAGTTCTGGAGATAAAGGGACTCTACGGTTGGGAGGACTGGTCAAGTACCAAAGTGGTATGCTCACAGTGTTTATGAATGGTGAAAATTAATTGTTGTTAGGTGTTAAGGTTAATAATGGTAGATGCACATTACTTGAAATGTTTTTTTTTTTGTTTCTGGTGTTCCATACATTTACAGAAAAATAGAGGAATTAAAATTTGTCAGTTCTGCATAGTTGTAGGAACCATAATTATGGGTAAAAATCAGTCAGAAACTCTAAACCAGTGAGTGGTTTAAATCTGGAGATTTATGCTACCTCATAATTCATAATTGTGTAACTTTAATATGTTTCTGTTAAAAATATAATTAAATCAGTAAACACTAGAAAAAAAACAAAACATGTGTGAAGGAGTGATTAAGTACATGCAGTGCAAATCTATAGATTTGTTGAATCAACAGTGTAGGTATATCTATAGATTTAATATATATGAAAAAAAAAAAATGGAGGAGTAACTATAATTGAGTTAAAGAAATTCAGACATAAACAAAGCTAAATATAAGTTATTAAACCTGTAATCAAATTTGGCCTAAGAAACAAACATTACCTCCTTTACTAGAGAAGTCTACTAACTGAAGGTACTACTAGAAATTAGACAGGAGAAAATTTATATGAAGCATATGT
The DNA here is from genome assembly GCA_034641835.2 of Pinus albicaulis. Classification (NCBI taxonomy): domain Eukaryota; kingdom Viridiplantae; phylum Streptophyta; class Pinopsida; order Pinales; family Pinaceae; genus Pinus; species Pinus albicaulis. The sequence goes on along the minus strand of JAXQQM020088349.1, from coordinate 110,553 downwards.
AAATTCTATAAACTGTGAGTAATAATAAGAAATTAACCTATCAGTTCAGTATAAAATGCTAGTGGAAGTATTGGCTAGAGAATAAAACATACTTGACATATTAGAAAATCAAGCAATAGATTCCAGGGTCTATTATTAGTTACCCAATAAGTAATATCTGAAAAAATTTAATTCAAGAGACAGAAGTAAAGGTATGTCACTGGAGTAGAAAAATACATATAACCACATAAACCAGATGTCAAGAACCAAAAATTTATTACAGAGGTAAATACTCTGGTGAAATAAATAATTACCTACAATTATTAAAATAAAAGGTGCAGGAAGCAGAAATACAAGATAAGACTAGTAAATTTATCAGCTCTGTCTAGCAAATGGAAGTAGACATATGCAACAGGAATAAAATTCTTATCATGAGTACCAACATGAACTGGCTATTTGAAATCACCAGAGTGTAACATAACTCTGTTCTTGTCAACCAGGAAGGGAATATATATATGTATGGAATCCATAGGTAAACTTATGAACCAAACGAAATAAATTACGATAATCATGTTCTACGAACAGCTAATTGAATGTAGGTGGTCACAATGACCATATCAGTAGAGACTTGGTAATATAGACCCAGTCCAATGAAATCATTAATTTCCAGTAGAAAATAGAGAATTTATGAAAGTAAGAACGAATGGTCTGAGAAAAAACTATGTACAATAACGATATGCGAGTCTGGTTTCACTTCGACCCATATTCTTTTGATACCGACCTGAAAGCGCAAGGTGAAGTGAAATTAAAACCGAATGAAACACCCATATCACTGTATCACTAAGAAGGAAATTTGTATGGAATTCGGATTACCTGCATAAAACAATAAACAGTGAGAAAACGAATCGATTAATTGAGATGAATTATATCACAAACAAAAACAATAAAAGAGAAAAAAAATTAATAAAGGGTTACCTGGCAGATGAGGAATCCATTTTTTTCCAAAAACGACCTGAAACAGAGATAACTGAACAATATTAGAAATTCGAAACCCAGGAGGCTCAAATGAGAATGAGAAATCCAGGAGTTGAGTAATAAAATCGAATCAATTTCTTGCCTGGGTTATGGATTGCTTGTTGTAGAGGAAACGAACAAAATCAACACGTCCACCATTCGAACCACATCCGTAAATTCACAAAATACGATGAGGAGTAAGCTCCTGTCAAGAAATGATGGAATATTTATGCCTTACATCTTCAATAGGAATATATAAGAAATGTAAGAAGAGAGATTGGAATAAACAAAAATAAATATACTGGGACCGAAAAATATCCATGAGAGATTTTTCCAACTGACTCAGAATGAGTTCTCGACAGTAAACGAGACTGTATAAAATAAATAGTTTATTTAAACTCATCTCTCGCACTATCAACAGAGCGTATTTCCATGGAGAAATATACATATCAAGGTATAGTGCTCAGGGTGTAAGCTCACAGTAAATTAGTGATATGTGTAGAATCTCATACCTAAATTTTAAATGCGATGAAGAGATAGATACGACCGAGGTCTGAGCGAGCCAATGCCTCGTTCCTCCTACGTGCAGGGTCTCGACACTGGGAGATGACCAGAACAACTAAGGGATGAAATAACCACTCGACAATAAAACAGATATTTATACGAATGTCTCAAATCCAAACACCGACGAACCCTAATGGATAGGAACGATCTCCATCGTCCAAGTGGCCTCAGATAAATGGCCTATACAAGGATCGAGTGGGTGAAATTGGCAATTAATACCTGGTCGTTCAACACATAATTACATAGATCCATGAAATCGACTCCACAGTACTTTCACTAATGTCGTAGGGCCAGCGTGATTGAAAGAGTGCTCTGGCGTGGCATCTATAAGTGAAACATAGATACATACAATCCTGCGTGTGAACGCCATGAAAGCTAACACAATGGAAGGAAATCAACCGAGTTCCATTGAAAAAGGTGACGTGGAAGTTCATATGGGTTGAAATGGCCAAATACGTTGAGCCAACCTTTCCAACGAGACGAAATGAATGCATTGAAAAGTTAATACGCCTATCTCCACAATAAAATCACCATAAATTGAACTGTACGTGAGAAATCAATGATATGATGGTAACGCTCATTCACATTGGAATAGTGGTCGCAAAACCATAACCAATTCATATAAATAACATAAGTCATAAATAGAAATAGCCCATTTGATGCGTTGAATAAATCAAAATGCAAAACAAGGGTTTAAATCGTGGAATATACGAAGACTAAAGCTCAACGAATCATATACCAACTTAAAACCCATAAGAGTATGTTATTGGACATTAAAACGTAGGTAGTGTTATGTGAAAAACGTAAATGAATAGATCAAATAGTGTGGGTAGATGTACTCATAGATAGAAATACGTAGGAGTAAATGCGACCATATAGCAATGGTATGGGAATAAAATATTGTTATATAAGGGTCATATAAATATTTGTGTGGTTAACATAAGCCTCCAACATTGTGTGGAGGAGAACAATAAAATTTTCCATACAAGAGTACTAAGAGGAATAGGAACCCTATTCCATGTCAAATCGTCATTTTACGAAGTTCGAAAGTAAAACTGAACAACTGCAGCCAAGAGGCTCATGGAAATAAAATATAAATAAACTATAAATAGAAAAAAAAAAAAATCCGGGGTGGAAGAAAGAGATGTTATAAATGGTATCAGAGCTCATGTTACATAAAACTGGGCTGTTGTTGTTGTGCTCATTGTTGTTGTGTGCTCACTGTGTAAATTATTTATTGTTGAAAAAAAAAATTTATTACTGATCTGTGTTGTTTAGTGTACAGTGGTGCTGAAACAAAAAAAGTGGAATGGCTGAAGGTGAGGAAATTTATGTCGATCTGCATGATGATGATAATAAACCAGATCCCAATGCTCGGTGATGGCTATGTTTCACAGTTTGCAACGAGAAATGGCTGAGCTAAGAAGCCAGAATGACATATTGTCATTAGCCAGTGAGGAGCAAGAAAAGCTCATCAGAGAATTAACTTCGCGGAACAGCCAAGAGGGTGAAGGTTCTGGAAAGAGGAAGAATGATGAGTCTGATGAAGATGATGATGTTAGGCATCAGTATAAGAAAAAAAGGAATTACAAGGGGAATTCCGAAAGATCAAAACTCCCTCCTATGTTGGGGAAAAGGAGGAAGATGCTAAATCCTGGTTGTTGAACATGATTAAGTATTTCCAGGTCCATGAATATGAAAGAAATCTGAAGGCCAGATTAGCTGTCTACCAGCTACAAGGTAAGGCTACCTTGTGGTGGGAGGAGACGAAAATGATTCATGCCATTGATGAAAAAACAGTGACTTGGGAAGATTTCCAAGTCAAGCTTAAAAACCGCCATCTGAATGAATGTTATTATGATGATAAAGCAAAGGAATTCCATGAACTTAGACTGGGACAGCTTACTATTGATGATTTTGTCACCAAGTTTACAAATCTGTTGAGATATATCCCTTACATTAGGGAATAGAAGGCCAAGGTACAAAGGTTTTTGAACTGTTTACCTGTTGTGTAAAAAGAGAAGATAAAGTTTGATAACCCAAAAAATATGGACGAGGTAGTGAGGAAAGCTAGATTATGCTACCAGTATTTTAAAGGAAAGGCTGAGCATGGAAAAAGGATGGATAAACAAAGGTGAAATCAAAGGAAAGAAACAAGAACCTCATCTCTTGAGGGATTGTCCCCGCTGAAACATTCAGATGATTATGAGATATCGAGAAGCTACCACAGTAAATGACATAGCAAGAAATATATCCACTATCAGTGCAGCCTTGGAGAATCGACAAGCAGAACATCAAGCTACCATGGTTGAGATGGAAGGTAAGATTGCTGACCAATCTATTATAGTTTTAATTGATCCGGGTGCTTCTTTGAGTTACATTAGTCCAAAAAATTTAGAAAAATGCAATCTCAAAACTGAAAAATTTCAGCAGTATTGGTTGGTCCAGTTAGCCACTGGAACCAAGAGGAAGGTAACACATAAATTACCCCAAATAGAAATTAAATTAAATGATTTTCAGACAGAAGTGAATTTGAACATTATGCCCTTAGGCTCATATGACTTGTTGATAGGAATGGACTGGCTGGAAAAGAGAAAGGCTATGATGAACTGTTGGGATAAAACTCTGCAATGCATAGATGAAGAAGGAAAACATTTTATTCTCAAAGGAAAACCAAAACCCATCTCTGTAAGACAAATATCAACACTGCAATTAAAAATAACAGCTAGGAAAGGATATCAAGTTTATGCAGTACATGTTGAAGAACTAGAACAGCAACCTGAAGAAAGTCTGATGGATACCTTGCCAGTAGTGATAGAGTTTAAGGAATTTTTTCCAGAGGAGATTCCCCATCTTCCCCCCAAAAGAGAGATTGAATTTTCAATCGATTTGGTGCCGGGAGCAACACCTGTTTCCCGAGCCCCTTATCGAATGAGTCCCCCTGAACTCATGGAACTGAAAATGCAATTGCAAGAATTGCTAGATAAGGGTTATATTCGACCGAGTGTGTCTCCTTGGGGAGAACTGGTGCTATTTGTGAAGAAAAAAGATGGAACCTTTAGAATGTGCATTGATTATCATCAGCTGAATAAGTTGACAATTAAAAACAGATACCCTTTACCTCGAATTGATGATCTTTTTGATCAGGTAAGAGGAGCGTCGGTATTTTCTAAGATCGATCTAAGGACTGGTTATCACCAGCTCAAAATTAAGGAGAAAGACATTAGCAAAACAGCTTTTCGAACCAGGTATGGTCACTACGAATTTGTAGTCCTACCTTTCGGTTTGACAAATGCCCCTGCCACGTTTATGTGCTTAATGAACAGTGTTTTAAACAAGTATTTGGATAAATTCGTACAAGTGTTCATAGACGATATTTTAGTTTACTCAAAAAGTGAGGAGGAGCACAAAGAACACTTGAGGATAGTGTTGCAAACTCTGAAAGAAAACCAGTTGTATGCCAAATTCAGCAAATGTGAATTCTATAAGGACAAGATCCAATACTTGGGACATATTATTTTTGAACAAGGATTGGTTGTTGACCCTAAAAAGATAAAGGCTATTAAATAATGGCCTGTGCCAACTGATGTTTCAGCAGTGAGATCATTCATGGGGATTGCAGGTTATTATCACAGATTTGTGGAGAGATTTTTTGCCATAGCATATCCCATAACCTCACTACAAAAAAGGGTGTCAAATTTGAGTGGACTGAAAAATGCCAAAACAGTTTTGAACAATTAAAATTAAAAATCACCACAGCCCCTATATTGAAAATTGCAGATCCTGATAAAGAATTTGTTGTATGTACAGACGCCTGTAGAGAGGGGTTGGGAGGAGTCCTTTTGCAGGAGAATTCAGTTATTGCATATGAGTCTAGGAAACTGAAGACACATGAACAGAACTATAGTGCATATGATTTGGAGTTGGCTGCTGTTATTCATGCCTTGAAGATGTGGCGACACTATCTTCTTGGAAAAAAATTTACATTGATGACTGATCATATTAGTCTTAAATATTTCTTTTCCCAAACTAATTTTAATGCTAGACAAGCCAGATGGTTGTCTTTTTTGAGTGAATTTGATATGGACATAAAACATATCAGAGGGAAAGAAAATAAAATTGTTGATGCCTTGAGCAGAAATGCTTGTCAAAATATAAACAGCATTGGAAGTAGTGCCAAGTTTGATTTAGAGGATCTAGTGAAAAAGTTAGCAGACCAAGATCCAAATTATGAGAATCTACAGGTGAAATTACTAAAGAAGGAGATAGCTGGTTACACTCAAAATAAAAAAGGGCTGATCTGCTATAAAAATAGATTATATTTCCCCAATGTGGAAACTTTGAAAAAAGAAATCCTAGATGAATATCACAAACAGCCGTATGCAGGACATCTGGGATATCAGAAGATGCTAACAACTTTGAAAAATATGTTGTTTTGGCCAGGAATGAAAAGAGATGTAGCAGAATATTTAGCTAGGTGCATGGAGTGTCAACTAGTTAAAGTTGAGCATCAACATCCTGCTGGCCTTTTAAACCCTTTTTTGATTTCAGAATGGAAATGGGACACAGTTTCTATAGATTTTATAACAGGGCTACCCAAAACCAAATACCAACACGATTCAGTGATGGTAGTAGTAGACACTTCATACCGGTGAAATCTACTTTTGGGACAGCCCAAGTAGCGGATGTGTTCCTGAAGGAAGTAGTAAGGCTCCATGGGGTCCCAAAGGTGATTGTTTCGGATAGAGATGCTAAGTTCACCGCAGCCTTTTGGAAAGGTCTGTTTGGGGGCATGGGCACTAAATTAAATTTTAGCACTGCATATCACCCGCAGACAGACGGTTAGATAGAGAGAAAAAATTAGATTTTGGAGGATATGCTGGGAATGTATGTCATGGATAGGCCATCAAAGTGGGAAGACTACTTGCATTTAGCTAAATTTTACTATAATAACAGCTATCAATCCTCAATTAAAATGAGTCTGTTTGAGGCACTCTATGGAAGGAAATGCCGTACACCTTTGAGCTGGAGCGAACCTGAGGATAAGCTAATGTTGGGACCAGATGCTTTACAAGAGATGGAAATAATTGTTAAACAAATACAGAGAAACATCAAGACAGCACAAGATCGCCAGAAAAACTATGCCGATCAGAAGAGGGTACATCAAGAATTTAAAGTGGGGGAGCATTTGTATTTGCGTATTAAACCAAAAAAGAGCACACTTTATGCTGGAAGTTGTGCAAAATTGGCTCCTAGATATTGTGGGCCTTTTGAGGTGTTAGAAAGGGTGGGACCAGTGGCTTACAAGCTGGCCTTACCACCCCATATTAAAGTTCATGATGTGTTTCATGTTTCATTATTAAAAATATATATAAATGATGCTTCTCACATAGTTGATTGGAATGTGATACAGGTGGAACTAGAAGGGGAGTTCCTTCCAGAGCCGCTTCAAATATTGGAGCGGGAAGAAATTGAATTGAGGAATCGAACGGTAGCAAGAGTAAAGGTGCAGTGGAAGCACTTTACTGCTGAAGAAGCTACCTGGGAAAGAGAAGCTGAAATGATGGAAAAATATCCATTTTTGTTTGAAAATTGAACTCTAGTAGTTAGATATCAACACCGAGGACGGTGTTTTCTTTCAGAGGGGGAATATGTAACACCCCTAGTTTATGTTTTTCATTCAAAGCTAGACATTTGAAATTTAATCCTAAGGGGAGTGGACCCCAAATGGATAAGTATTTTTGTGGATGTAATTAAATATTTCATTATGAAAATTAAATTAAATAATGCTGTGCAGATTGACCAAATGAGAATTGTGATATCACTTGCTAAATCCATGAGGATGGATAGAGGCAAATAATTCCCCAAAAATCTTTCAAAAATCCTTGAAATAATTTATTTCTAAATTAGATTTTGAGGAAAATCTAGTTTCCCCAATGATGTGGAGAGTATTTGGGAAGAGGTAAAAAGCTGGGAAAAGCAGAAAGAAGCTTTAAAAATCCCTAAATAATGGAAGCCTAGGCAAACAGGAAGAAAAGTATCCTGTAATTCTAGACGCAGAATTAGAAACAGGCTTTGGGGAGCAAAAGCTTAAATAAGCTATTCCTGAACAGATTAGAGGTTGGTCTGGAATGGAAGTGTTCTCAGCTCGGGGGTGAGTTCTGGAGATAAAGGGACTCTATGGTTGGGAGGACTGGTCAAGTACTGAAGTGGTATGCTCACAGTGTTTATGAATGGTGAAAATTAATTGTTGTTAGGTGTTAAGGTTAATAATGGTAGATGCATATTACTTGAAATGTTTTGTTTGTTTCTGGTGTTCCATACATTTACAAAATGATAGAGGAATTAAACTCTGTTAGTTCTGCATAGTTGTAGGAACTAGAATTATCGATAAAAATCAGTTAGAAACTCTAAACCAGTGACTGGTTTAAATCTGGAGATTTATGCTACCTCATAATTCATAATTGTGTAACTTTAATCTGTTTCTGTTAAAAATAGAATTAAATCAGTAAACACTAGAAAAAAAAACAAAACATGTGTGAAGGAGTGATTAAGTACATGCAATGCAAATCTATAGATTTGTTGAATCAACAGTGTAGGTATATCTATATATTTAATATATATGAAGAAAAAAAAACAGAATGGAGGAGTAACATTAATTGAGTTAAAGACATTCAGAAATAAACAGAGCTAAATATGAGTTATCAAACCTGTAACCAAATTTGGCCTAAGAAAAAAAAATTACCTCCTTTACTGGAGAAGTCTACTAACTGAAGGTACTACTAGAAATTAGATAGAAGCAAATTTATATGAAGCATATGTAAATTCTATAAACTGTGAGTAATAATAAGAAATTCACCTATCAGTTCAGTATAAAATGCTAGTGGAAGTATTAGCTAGAGAATAAAACATACTGGACATATTATAAAATCAAGCAATAGATTCCAGGGTCTATTATTAGTTACCCAGTAATTAATATCTGAAAATTTTTAAGTCAAGAGACAGAAGTAAAGGTATGTCACTGGAGTAGACAAATACATATAACCACATAAACTAGATGTCAAGAACCAAAAATTTATTACAGAGGTAAATACTCTAGTGAAATAAATAATTACCTACAGTTATTAAAATAAAAGGTGCAGGAAGCAGAAATACAAGATAAGACTAGTAAATTTATCAGCTCTGTCTAGAAAATGGAGGCAGACAGATGCAACAGGAATAAAATTCTTATCATGAGTACCAAAATGAACTAGCTATTTTAAATCACCAGAGTGTAACATAACTCTGTTCTTGCCAACCAGGAAGGGAATATATATATGTATGGAATCCATAGGTAAACTTATGAACCAAACGAAATAAATTACGATAATCATGTTCTCCGGACAGCTAATTGAATTTAGGTGGTCGCAGTGACCATATCAGCAGAGACTTGGTAATACAAACCCAGTCCAATGAAATCATTAATTTCTAGTAGAAAATAGAGAATTTATGAAAGTAAGACCAAATGTTCTGAACAAAAACTATGTACAATAACGATATGCGAGTCTAGTTTCACTTCGACCCATATTATTTTGATACCGACCTGAAAGCGCAAGTTGAAGCAAAATTAAAACCAAATGAAACACCCATATCACTGTATCACTAAGAAGGAAATTTTTATGGAATTTGGATTACCTGCATAAAACAAGAAACAGTGAGAAAACGAATCGATTAATTGAGATGAATTATATCACAAACAAAAACAATAAAAGAGAAAAAAAATTAATAAAGGGTTACCTGGCAGATGAGGAATCCCTTTTTTTCCAAAAACGACCTGAAACAGAGATAACAGAACAATATTAGAAATTCGAAACCCAGGAGGCTCAAATGCGAATGAGAAAGCCAGGAGTTGAGTAATAAAATTGAATCAATTTCTTGCCTGGGTTATGGATTGCTTGTTGTAGAGGAAACAAACAAAATCAACACGTCCACCATTCGAACCACATCTGTAAATTCACAAAAGAAGATGAGGAGTAAGCTCCTGTCAAGAAACGATGGAATATTTATGCCTTACATCTTCAATAGGAAGATATATGAAATGTAAGAAGAGAGATTGAAATAAACAAAAATCAATATACTAGGACCGAAAAATCTCCATGAGAGATTTTTCCAACTAACTCAGAATGAGTTCTCGACAGTAAACGAGACTGTATAAAAGAAATAGTTTATTTAAACTCAGCTCTCGCACTATCAATAGAGCGTATCGCCATGGAGAAATATACATATCAAGGTATAGTGCTCAGGGTGTAAGCTCACAGTAAATTAGTGATATGTGTAGAAGCTCATACCTGAATTTTAAATGCAATGAAGAGATAGATACGACCGAGGTCTGAGCGAGCCGATGCCTCATTCCTCCTACGTGCAGGGTCTCGACACTGGGAGATGACCAGAACAACTGAGGGACGAAAGAACCACTCGACAATAAAACAGATATTTATACGAATGTCTCAAATCCAAACACCGACGAACCCTAATTGACAAGAACGATCTCCATCGTCCAAGTGGCCTCATATCAATGGCCTATACACAGATTGAGTGGGTGAAATTGGCAATTAATACCTGGCCGTTCAACACATTATTACATAGATCCATGAAATCGACTCCACAGTACTTTCACTAATGTCGTAGGGCCAGTGTGATTGAAAGAGTAGTCTGGTGTGGCATCTATAAGTGAAACATAGATACATACAATCCTGCGTGTGAACGCCATGAAAGCTAACACAATGGAAGGAAATAAACTGAGTTCCATTGAAAAAGGTGACATGGAAGTTCATATGGGTTGAAATGGCCAAATACGTTGAGCCAACCTTGCCAACGAGATGAAATGAATGCATTGAAAAGTTAATACGACTATCTCCACAATAAAATCACCATAAATTGAACTGTACGTGAGAAATCAATGATATGATGGTAACGCTCATTCACATTGGAACAGTGGCCACAAAACCATAACCAATTCATATAAATAACATAAGTCATAAATAGAAATAGCCCATTTGATGCGTTGAATAAATCGAAATGCAAAGCAAGGGTTTAAATCGTGGAATATATGAAGACTAAAGCTCAACGAATCATATACCAACTTAAAACCCATAAGAATATGATATTTGACATTAAAACGTAGGTAGTTTTATGTGAACAACGTAAATGAATAGATCGAATAGTGTGGGTAGATGTACTCGTAGATAGAAATACGTAGGAGTAAATGCGACCATATAGCAATGGTATGGGAATAAAATATTGTTATATAAGGGTCATAAGAATATATATGTGGTTAACATAAGCCTCCAACATTGTGTGGAGGAGAACAATAAAATTTTCCATACAAGAGTACTAAGACGAATAGGAACCCTATTCCATGTCAGATCGTAAGTTGACGAAGTTCGAAAGTAAAACTAAACAACTGTGGCCAAGAGGCTCATTGAAATAAAATATAAATAAACTATAAATAGAAAAAAAAAAAAAAAAATCTGGGGTGGAAGAAAGAGATGTTACAATCAAGAGTCTTTGAGCATGAATAAGTCACATTGAAACTGGTTTGAGGCCACAAAAAAATATGTGTTGTTGAATAACGCTGAACATATCCCTTTCCAAATATTGTTGGAGTATTAGACCATATATCATTGAAGCATATAATATTACATATATATATATACCCAACACTCATATATAACCATCATTCAACTAATAATATCCCTATGTTATCTATCCTTGTTCAACGCAAGCAACTTATTCACTTAAAACATAGGTCGTTACTGCTTACCCACATAGATCCATGAACACTTTCGACTCACTCTACAACACACTCGATGAAACAATTTAATGCAGATATAATTTCTCAACTTTTCTAACCCTTGAGATAATATCATAACCTCTCTTTTATACAGCTGCAATAACATATAATGCCATCATATAGCATCGCATATCAATGTCAATGTCATGGTAAGAATTATTCCTGCCTTCTTAGTTATGAGAACGCTTAGACCAAGCATGGGTGTTATCTGATATGAATATTAATAAGAACTATTTCACCTTGGATAACAAGTTTCCTGCAAATAACATAATGCATTGTATATAATACAAAACCCTAAATACTTCTTTTTTTATCATTCAGTTCTTTGAATGCTTCTCTACAAATTTCCATATATAATGTTATGACAGTTAGAAAATAAAAATCGTAGATTATGTTGTATTGACATAGATATTTTTGGTGTCTTTGAGTTGTTGCCGCAGAGCAGTGTGTTGTAATAGCAAGCTGGGTCATTGAAGGAGATGAATCAACCGTAGGGAACGACCAAAGTCATTGGATGCATGTGAGAAGAAATTACGCTAAAAGGGGGTCGCCTTCATTGTAAAAAGCTTGTGCATATCCTGTAACAAAAATCATAACCTTTTGGATGGATGGATTGTGAAAAGGAAAAAATAAGATGCCCTCTTTAGAATGACTGCTTCAACCGTAACTAGATTAGAAAAGGGGTGGTCTTTATCCGCTCCTGCAGGGAGGACGATTCTCCATACTATAACTTTCAACTTATTAAAACCCTCAACCTCCACCTTTGACCCTAATTCACATCTAATTCATTTTTCTTCGCCAAAGCTAGGGTGAACCAGAATGGCCCCTTGTAAACACAGCCCATCCAAATTTCTTCCACTCGCAAGGATGCCCACTTGGTGCACCATGTTGCCACTAGCACTGTCACAAGCTAAGAACACTTTCCTGAAATTTGTGTGTCAAGCGAGCCAAGGATCGACAGACACTCCCTCTAGTGCCTTTGCCTGGCGGTGAAGCCATTCAGTAACACCCAAACAATCGTCATAACTTGCATGTAGGTGATGCTCGGGCTCTTTCCTGTACTTCACGAAAACACATATCAGCTTTGCCTATATAGCGACTTCACTGACATAGTTTTGATAAAGGAGCGAGAGACCTAATCTGATGCAGAAAGCCCCTCTGTGAATGTACACTATCAATAATTCTACCACTATTACTTCCAGATCTAGCTCCAGCTTCCGACAATCTCCTTGGCCCCATGCAGGGGCGAGTAAGAAACGATGCCATAAACACTGATGCTCCATCATAATATTGCTCCAGACAATTTCATAATGATGTTCTATACTAGATAATGCTACTTAGTGATGCCCTAAGAAATCAATGCTACAAGTAATGCATGTAATACAAATTTCAATTCCAATATAACATCATGCAAACTCAAAGGTTATTATTTTTTTTTTTCTTGAATTTTTGTGGAGCTTTGATATTAGTTGAATTGGCTCAACTCCATACATTAATTAAAGTAGAAAATCATCGAAACATATATTATTGTAGGGTGAGTGTTGCTCCCATCAAATAATATTAACGCATATAAATAACACCATTTCCAATATTATAATAATGTTTCTCCAATTGTAATACTGCAACAGAGATCAATATTAACAACACTACTATAGAAAACCACTGAAATGAACCACACACTGAATAATGCAGCACTAGTTTCCAGAATATGATTAACACTGACCAGTGATAATTCATTAATGCACAATGCCAATCCCAATATCATAATATATAGCTCTGCAAACACTCTCATAATTTCAATGATGCATGTAACGCCATATTCTGCAGCCACATCAGTAATTTTTTTAGGTGCTCCATAAAATCCAATGTTCTTTATTTCTTGAACAATAATACTCAATTATTTACAACTATCCAATTTAATAACACTGCCACCCTCCTGTCTACGCCAACGCATCCAATGTCTGAAAATGTCATATTATGCAAATATGTCACTGACAAAAAATTCCATCGACTAAGAATAATATCATAAATATCGCTAGGAAATAACACAATGGCGCTATAACTGGAAATGGCTATGTAACCGTTCTGATTTCAGTGAATCCATAACACTCTGATGCCATAATTGAAATTCTCTTGCTCTGATTACACTGCTCCTCTGTCTTTTCTTCTGCCATAAGTGCAATGCTCAACTAACCTCAATTTTTTATGACACTGCAATATAACTATTGCTGGAGCATAACGCCTGACTACAAATTTAATTCCCTCTAAGGTAGCATCAGATGTTTCAATCAAGGTGGCAGAATATCTTTGTACGTGACTCGAAGAAAAAATCTAGAATTTTGAAAACAAAAGTTCAATATGGCCAAGAAACGACTTTACTGTTTTTATATTCTCTATTTTATACACACATAATAATGAGGTTATGGGTTCCAATCTGGCTATTGGCTCTAGTAGAAGTACCTTTCTTCAACCCTGACAGGCTTCCTAGACCTAACTATCACATAAGTCAGGGACTGTGACCATGAGAGTTTTAAGGGCCAGAAAATGAGAGGAAAGAGAAGTAATTCATCGAAGAAAAAAAAAATCCATGCGTTGTTCATAACATTTGATTTCCATGTTCAGTACATCGTTTTCCATATAAATGCAAACTTATAATACGATAAATTGGTGATGAAAGCGAAGACGATAATCAAACCACATGCTAGTTAGCTGTAGAAGAAAAATCTGAAGTGTTCCAATTGGTTTATCTCTTAGGTACCCCAATTTCACATGCATTCACTTTTGCAACAAACACGCGGAGTAGGGCCCCTTCATTTCCTGCTATGAGGAAAGTCGATTTGCACCCTTTGTGAGAGGATTTCTTTTATTGCAAGAGACAAAGTGGTGGAGAGAATCTAATCCTTTGTAAAATATATTATTAGATGCCCATAGTACTGTCATTTGTTTTATATTTTTTAAAGTGGATGAAATATCTCCCGATATTCATTTTTCACAAACTCTGACACTTATATCCCTTTGAAGATACTATCATATTTTTTATGAGAGGCACATGGTATCCAATAAATATCTCTATTGCTCCCATTTTTAACACAATGAGAGATGCGTCCAGTATGGAAATTTGAGAGCAGGTCATGATCAAAATCCCATTGTACTTATTTCCATTCCTTATTTGAATTTTAAATTGTATTAACTATTTAATATTCATCTATTGGAGACTTTGCAGGCTTCACTAAATTTTGATGCATCACATATCTTATTGAATTGATTATCTCTATCAAGAAATTTTAGGTTCTTCTTTCTTATGGTATTTGAAATAAGAGAGAAACTCATGATGTTACCACTCCCCTTGTGTTGATGCTTCTCTTTTTAATACCGACTAAATGACTTCCTTGCTTCCTAGATCAGATCCCCCTAAAATGAAGATAGGTCAGTAGTTGTTCTTTATTCTTCCTCTTCAACACTTTAGTAACTTGTTGTCTATTGTCTTTGTTTCGTTTTTTCACATTGTTTGGTTTTCTTGTAGTGTAAATATTTATTTTTGGATTTTTTAGAGTATGTGATAGCTTCCAATATTTGGCTATGTAGCCTGGATTATTACACTTATAACGCCTTTTTTCGCCCAGAAAATATCTGTATTTTCTATTTTCCATTTCAAAACGTTTGCAATAAGCAACCTTATGTCCAAATGCATAGCAGAAGAAACAATAGCCATAGAAGAAAATTATGTACCTAATTCCATATGATTTTCTAGTAGATAGAGGTTTCCTTCGATTGCTTACTTGAGGTAGATTCTTTGTCTATTGCTTCTCTTGCTAATAATATTTGGTTTGGTTTCTCCAATAGCGTGTTGTTGTATGGCCAAGTTCATGGCAATAGAGGCATGTGACGCTACTCTTCTTAATTCTTGCGGGCTTCATATCCTCATATTTATGAGTAGATTGCAGTTTATTCAATCCATTTTTTTCATCTTGATTATGTCCCTTGCCTTTTTTTGTCTCCTTGTTAACCACGCTGCTTGTCTCATCTTCTACATGTGTTTCAACATTGTGGTGTCCTCTTGAATAGAAGATTTTTCTGATTTCATCATAGAGGTATTTTGTTCTTCTAACTGATCTAAAATTGATTATTAGTTAATGTTGTGCTAATATCAGTTTCATAATTAACATGAAAGTGCTCTGGTTTTCTTATCATACAAGGGTTTATACAAGTGTTTATGAGTGGAAATTCATTAAACTTGATGCAATTAAGTGTTTTTTCATGAATTTAAAAGCATGGAAACTCAATGCTGAACAACAGCATAATAAAACACAGCAAGAAAAAATAACAGAGACAAATACACAAGTTTTTGATGAAGGAGTTCACCCCTCCTGGGCTACATCTCTTTGGTCCAGCTTCATAGTGTAGACCTTTGTATTAGATTCAATTATGAAAAAGTGTTGTTTACAGTCACCTGTTGCCTCTGCAACCTACTCCAATGGATCCAAAACATAAAAAATCTACCAAGAATGACTCTTTGTGAGCCAAAATTGGTCGAAAATTGCCTGAGTTATGGCAAAACCAATTTTCCTAGTTTTTCTCCACTAAATCTTGATGTCCACCACTTAGCTCCACTAAATTTGGAAGTCTAACACATCTGACAGGTCCACCAAATGCACCGCCAAGATAAGTATGCGATTAATTTTAAGATGAGTGGTGTTTAAGTGGGGTTAAGTGCGTTTAGCACTAACCCACACTTATCTGTTAATGTCAGATTAACATAACATAAAGAAAAATTATTGTATTAATACACGGCTTAACACATTTAAATCTCCAAAGAACGCATTATAGTCACTTATCGTAGATCGCAATTCACATTGCAGCCCCACTATAAATCATTCTATGTTGCCTACTCCATCTTGCGATTGCGATACCCCGATGAGATATATCACATTGCATTGTTAACACTTTATGTTTCCTGCTCCTAAAAACCCCTGATGCGATTGGTAGGACCCAATTTATCGCCACGTCACTTATGGCGCAATCGCAAATCATTTTTTTGTTGCCTTATGTCCTCCACTCCTAAACTACTAATGCGAGATGGTTGAATGCAGTGACCGATCAGATGGTTTATTAAAGTTTTGAAGTACATTATTATATGGTTACGCATAAACACGCCACTAACTAAACATTATTCGCCGAATTTCTTTGCCTCTTGGGTGTGCCACGTGGACCTTCCCCATTGGCCTATAAATTCTACCAATAAGATAATCCACCATAGTAATAATTCCAAACTTAGGAAATAGGAGAAAAATTCAACTTCCCCAAGCAACATTGGATAGTCTGGAGATGGCACTTGTCATAGTGTTACTGGCTAAAAATTTGGAGAATATTCCTTGAAGATTCCTGAGGTGCTGATTGTACTGCCCTTTCATCAGTCTCTCACTGTTCATCACAATTTTTACCTATTTGGGAAAACGAACAACAGACCATAACTCACTCGTATGAACTCGGAATTTGATGAAACGAGTTGCATTGGAATATTTGTGACGAGCTCTCTCCGTTCGTTCAGGTTTGAATCATTTCTTAGCACTTTCATTTTTTAGCTAAATACTAAGCTCTCGATCATTCCTCTCCACCAGAAGCCTTTTGGACCCCAAAAGATAATATCAATTATTCAACATGTGAGAATACAACTCCCTCACCCTTTAACTCTCCATCCATTTGGCCTCTGAAGGATTTTTTCCCTTGAGTCCCACTCTAAGGTATTCGATATTCCCTCTTCTTAAAGTTATGATTATTCTGTCAAGTATGAGATCTTGCTGAAGTTCATCAAGATGTTCTAGTGAGAAATCATCTATTGATAGCAGGTGAACATGCTCTCCTTGAACATCAATAAAATGAGGCTCAAAAAATCTCAAATTCTCAATACTAATGACAAAATATATTTCCATATAAGGAGGCAAATCTAGCTTAAATGCATTAGTACCAATATTTTCCAAAATTTTAAATGGACCAAAATGGATTGGATTGAGATTTTTACCTTCCCCTTGCAATCTTTCTTTGTTGATATACAACCAAAATTCATCTCCAACATGGAATTTGTGATCAACACGGTGTTTTTCATGGCTTTCCTTGTAGCTTCTTTGACTCTTTTCAAGTTTCTCTTGCATTGTGTGATGTATCAACTAAATTTGGAATGAACTTCCTTGCCTTATCTATGTCACTATGACCATCTATAGTGACATATTTCTCAAATATGAAGTCCAAAGGTGATCTTTGCAAATAACCAAAACATGCCTCAAATGGTGATGTGTTTGTGGAAGAATTCTTTTCCCTGTTGTATGCATGTTGAATGTAATGCAAATTTTCATCCCACAAGTTGCGATGCTTGTTGCAATAACCTCTAAGAAGATGAATAATTATAATTTTTACCACCTTGTTTTGACCATCTGTTTGCGGGTGAAATGTTGTACTCTTATTCAACTTTGTGTCCATCATGTCCCATAATTTTGACCAAAAAATCCCAACAAACCAGGAATCCCGATCACTTACATTAGAAGTAGGAAGACCAAAATGAACCCATACATTTTGAAAGAAAAGATTAGTGATTTTCTCAGCTATAAATTTTTTCTTACATGGCATCAAATACACATTTTTTTGAACCTGTATACCACAACATACAAGTAATCGAGAACTTTCCTTGACATAGGAAGACCACCTACAAAATCCATTGAGATACTCTCCCAAGGATGTGAAGGAACGAGAAGTGGAGTGTACAATCCAAGTTTCCTATTTCTAGGCTTACTTGTTGCACATAAAGAACATCCTCTGATATAATGAGATACACTATCAATCATGCATGGACAATAATACCTTTGGAGATTCGCTATTGTATTTCCTACACTGAAATGTCGAGCAATGAATGATGTGTGTGCCTCCCTTATGATATTATTTCTTTCTCCCTATGGTATAAATAAATTTCCCAAGTGATACAACAAACTATTATGCACATGATAATGTAACTCTTCATTTTGGTTTCCTTGACTCAAGGTTTCATACACGTCTTGAAAATCACTAGCATATGCATATTTTTCAACATAACTTTCATGCATAATTGAATTGTGCTTGAGTATAATTGATGATTTTACAATAGGCCTAGAGAGCATATTAACTACCTTATTGTAGATTCCCTTTTTGTACCTCATAAACAAATGAAATTGTTGTATAAATCACATCCATCTGAAATGTCTTGATTTTTACAACTTTCACTGTGATTGTAAGTACTGAAATGGTTGATGGTCAGTATGGATAATGGTCTATTTTCCCATCAAATAGTGCTTCCATTTATTTACACTTTGTACCAACGCATACAAATCTTTATCATAGGTGGGATGATTAGTCACAAATCCATTAAAAATTTCAAAATGAAACGAAATATGCTTACCATGCTGCATGAGCACTACTCCCATAGCATAATCACTTGCATCTATTTGGATCTCAAATGGTTGTCTAAGATCTGCAAGTGCTAATACATGTGTTGAACTTATATTTTTCTTTAAAGCATCAAATTATTTTTGTGTACATATCCCCAATGGAAGACTTTCTTGACACTTTTCAATGCATGTAGCGGAGTTTCAATTGAATAAAAATTAGCACTTAATTTCCTCCAATACTCTGCTTCCCCGAGAAAGCTTCTTACCTGCGTAACTGTATTGGGCTTGGGCCAATTCAAAATGACCTCTAGTTTGGAAGGGTTGATATTCAACTCACCTCCTCCAATAATGTGCTCCAAATATACTAAATAATTCTTACCAAAATTTCACTTCGACATATTTAAAAACAATTGCTCTTTTTCCAAGATATCAAGTACCTTGTTCACATGCATGACATTCTCTTCTCTTGATTTGTTGATTATAAGTATGTCCTCTAAGTAAAAAATGACGAAGTCATCTATAAAGGGTCTAATTACATCATTCATGACTCATATGAAAGTATTTGGAGCATTGGTTAGATGAAATGGCATAACTAACCACCCAAACAATCCTTGTTTAGTTTTGAAATAAGTTTTCCAAATATCCTCTTCAGCTATTCTAACTTGATGATAACCACTTCGCAAGTCTAACTTAGTGAAATATCTTGCATACTTCAACTTATCTAGAAAATCATCAATGCGTGGGAGTGGTTAGTGATTCTTTATTGTGATTTTATTCAGTGCATAGAAATCGATACGCATGCACAAAGTCTCATCCTTCTTTGGTACCAAAAAAATTGGTGAACCACATGGAGAAGTAGTTGGACATATGATACCTTTGTTTAGAAATTCTTGAATTTTCTGCTTGATTTCCAAACTCTCCATAATTGGCATGTGATACATACCAATGTTTGGAAGTGGAACATCCTGTTTTAACTGAATCTCATGTTGAATTCCCCTCTTGGGAGGTAACCCATTTGGTTCTTGAAACATCTCACCATACTGAATTACCACATCAAACAAATAAGATTTCAATTTGACATCACATCCTTCAAAAGATTCATATTCAACATCATCCTTTTTCTTGATCATGAGAAGCACAAAATTTTTACTTGCATTAACTAGCCTCTTCATTTTCCCTGCATTAACTAAAGAAATATTCAGTTTATTTTGATGATCTCTCACAATATACTCCACCCCATCCTTAAGAAAATTATTTCTTTTCTCATGGCAATAAAACACCTCTTTCCTCATACAAATATGGACTTCCAAGATAATCCGGGAAATGTCAAGTGGAACAACATCTAACTCGACTTCATCAACAAAGTTTGCAGTAATAGAAAATCTAAATATACATTTCCTTATAACCTATAAATTGGAATTATTAATTATCCAACCCAAAGGGTATGGTTTATGATTTGGTACGGTTTCAAGGATAATACGTTTGAGTAAGTCTTCTGAAATCAGGTTTTCTTGTGACCCACTATCAAACAATGCATAAATCTTTGTATGATTTGAAATCAATCTAACATGGAACAATTTTATCCTTGTGTCTTCATTTGGAGTGTTGTTGTGACTACGTGAGGAACTAGTACTTGCTATGGCTTCCTTTCCTTTGTTAACCATGGCTATTATCTTGGTCTCATCTCTTTAATTGGATCCAAGATCTTTTTTTGTGGTGGTAGTCATCTTTTGTTTCCCTTTGTTATTTGGTTTCTTTGGCCTTAGTTCGGGATGTAGTTTCCAATAGTGGGCTTCATCATGCCCCTCTTTGGAACAATGTTTGCATGTAGTTTTCTCCTCTTATTTTTTTATTCTTGCATTCTTCTTTCCCTTCACTTTCCTTTCTTCTGTTTTCCCTTACCCTTGAATGGCTTCTTCTTACTAGCCTCTTCCTGAATGTTCTTTCCCCTTGCTTCAAGATGTGTGGCTTGCACACATAATTCATCTAAGTTGTTTGGGTTAAACTTAAGGATGGTATGTTTTAAGTAGGAATGTAAACCCCCAATATATACAAAGATTATGTCTTGTGGATTCAATTTTACTCCTAACAACAAATCCCTCTTTCTAAACTCCTGAGTGTACTCTTAAACTGTTCGGCCTTTGAGTTTCCTAAATTTTTTCCAACTCATTATTTATTTTTGCATATACAATAATAGATAAAACTTTCTTTTAATGGAAGAAAATAATTCAAACCAAGAAATGGATATCTTACCATGGATTCACATTTCTTCCTGAGTATTTTCCTCCCACCAAACTAGTGTTGCTCCTTCTAGCCTTAATGAAGCTAATTGGATATTTATGTCATCCTCTTGTAGATTTTGAATTCTGTAGTATACTTCAAATTGACGGATCCAATTTTCTAACTTATATGCATTTACCTCACCATTGTACATGGAAAGTTCAAACTTGATGTCCAATTTGAGTAATGGAGTTTTTCCATTTGGGATTTTTGAATGAGTGTGGGTGGTTTTTGTGGTGGATGTGGAAGATGAAGATGTTGATGAAGATTATGAGGATGAGGATGGTGGATATGGAGGTGCCTTTCCTCCACTACATTTATAACTCTTCTCTTCATGCTTTTTACAATTTGAAGATCCTTCTCCATGTGGAGGCTTTGAACCTTCTCCTGCTCTTTCTATAGTGAATGCATTAAACATGATTTTAACTATTATTTGTATGTCTTTGAAGTCTCTCTTAACATCCTCTTCTTCTAAATGTCCATGAGCCTCTCCAAATCCTAGCATAATGGCTAAGGATTCAAGCTCAACCTCTAATGCTTGTACCTTCTCAATCACTTCAGCTTCTTGTGCAATTTGTACCTCTTCAATCTCAACTGCTGGAGATGGAACTTGAGGTGCTTCAAATGGAGCTTTGAGTATAAATTTGGCTAAATATGATGCTTTCTCAACTCTCTTTCTCTTTGTCTTAATCTCAGTACTAACAACCAATAGCTTCCCTTCTCCTCTTTGCAACTTCAACCTTGTAAGCATCATAAAATTGCAACTATTAAAACCCTTCTTACACAATCTAAAGCAATGCAAGCAATAAAAATTTAGCAACCTTGTTCTCTGATACCAACTTGATCTAAAATTGATTGTTAGTTAATGTTATGCTAATATCATTTTCTGAATTAACAAGAAATTCCTTTGGTTTTCTTATCATACAAGGGTTTATACAATTGTTAATGACTGACAATTCATTAAACTTGAAGAGATTAAGTGTTTTTCATGAACTTAAAAGCATGGAAACTCAATTCTGAACAAAAACATAATAAAACACAGTAAGCACAAATAACAGAGACAAATAAACAAGTTTTTGATGGAGTTCACCCCTCGTGGGCTAAATCTCCTTGGTATAGCTTTAGAGTGTGGGCCTTTGTATTATCTTAAATTATGTAAAACTATTGTTTACAATATCTTATTGCCTTTTAAACCTACTCCAATAGCTCCAAAATATCAAAAATATACCAATAATGACTCTTCCTGAGCCAAAATTGGTCAAAAATTGTCTGAGTTATGAAAAAACGAATTTTTTGTAATTTTACTCCACTAAATCTGGATTTCTGCCAGTTAACTCCACTAAATGTGGAAGTATGCTAAATATGGCGGGTCCGCCAAAGGCACCAATATAAGTATGTGATTATTGTTAATATAAGTGGTGTTGAAGTGGGGTTAAGCACATTTAGCACTAACCCACACTTATCTGTTAATGTGGGAATAACATAACATAACCAAAAATTATTGTGTTAATACAAAACTTAACGCATTTAAATCTTCGTAGATTGAATCATACTCACTTATCGCAGATCACAACGCAACCCCGCTATAAATCATTCTATGTTACCTACTCACTCTTGTGGTTGCGATACCCCGATGCGATATATCGTATTGCATTATTAACGCTTTGTGTTTCTTGCTCCTAAAAACCCCTGTTGCGATTGGTACGGCCCACCTTATCACCACGTCACTTACCGCTAAATCGCAAATCATAATTCGTTTTTTTGTTGGCTTATGTCCTCCGCTCCTAAACTACCGATGTGAGATGGTTGAATTTTGTGACTGATTAGATGGTTTATTAAAGTTTTGAAGTATTGGATTGTATGGTTATGCATATACATAC
Source organism: Pinus albicaulis (assembly GCA_034641835.2). Taxonomy (NCBI): domain Eukaryota; kingdom Viridiplantae; phylum Streptophyta; class Pinopsida; order Pinales; family Pinaceae; genus Pinus; species Pinus albicaulis. The sequence continues at coordinate 87,592 of JAXQQM020088349.1, read as the reverse complement.
CACCAAATGAATATTATTCGTTGTATTTCTTTGGCTCTTGGTTGCGCCACATGGCCCTTCCCCATTGGCCTATAAATTCCACCAATAAAACAATCCACCATAGTAATAATTCCAAACTTAGGAAATAGGAGAAAAATTTAACTTCCCCAAGAAACATTGGCGAATATGGAGATGAAAATTTTCATAGTGTCACTAGCTGAAAAACTTAAGAATATTCCCTAAAGATTCCTAAGGTGCTGACTAGAATACCCAGTCATCAATCTGTCACTGTTATGCGCAATTTTTACCTGTTTGGGAAAACAAACCGTAGACCATAACTCACTCATATGAACTTGGGTTTTCATGAAACAAGTTGTGCTGGAATCCTAGTGACGTGCTCTATCTGGTCGTTCAGGTATCAATCATTTATGAGAACTTTCATTTTTTAGCTAAATGTTGAGCTCCTGATCACTAACCTTATATATAATATGTTATTTTCAACCACCTCACTTTTAGTTGAAACAATATCATCCTCTAATATCTCACACTGTACATCTTTATCCTTTAGCTGATTATTCATCATCACCTCTATTTTCCTTGCTTCTTCATTTTGTGTCCTTAGGATAATGATTTCCTTCTTGTATTCATGTTCTCTTTCATGACATATCTGCACTAATTTATTCAAATATTTGTTTTCATTCTCCAATATTCTTATCTCAGTCAAAACACGGTCAAGTTTGGCTTGTTCTTCAAAAATAGTTTCTTCATGGAAATCATGTCCATTCACAGTAGCAGGAACCTCATTTGATTGAACATTTTCCTTTTGAAAGGGAGTTTTATTCTTCTTTCTTATCTTCTCCTTCTTAACAATGCGGCCACTAATGTCTCCTTCATGCATGAGATGCAATCTCTTCCAAATATATTTTTCAGAAGTAAAATACATTACTATATCAAGATCCTTGTTATGAATATTGTTGTACATTATGCATTTTTCCTTGGCATTCCACTATTGTTCTTGCAAATAGGGAGATTCTTTGTAGTAACCATCACATACAAGTTTCCATACCTCAGGTCCATAAGGAATTAGATCGGTTTTATCCTTATCTCTCCATTCACGAAATGTTGATGAACTCAACACATGTACACTTTGATAGTCCATGACTCAACCAGACCAAACTTCAAGTTGTTAGACTTATACAAAAGGAACCTACTCAGATACCAATTGATCCTTGACTAAACTGAGAGAAGGGGGGGGGGGGGGGGGTTGAATCAGTTTAGTCCATTCATGGACATTAAAATTCTTTTACTAAACTAGTTAAAAAAACCATTCCATGAGCATCTCAATAAATAATGATCAGCAAACTAAATATGTGAGCAGAAAGTAATAAGCATAGTAACACATGACATCAACATATAATAATAATGCACATGGACACCAGATATAAGTGGAAACCCATAAGGGAGAAAACCATGATTTTATTATAGTTGTGATGCAAAGGCAAGCTCCTACTCCTTATTACATCTTATTTTCTGTAGGCTCCAACCTACAGGAGGTTGAAACCTCAAATTTATGCAAGCTACAACATGCAAGGAAGCTCCAACTCACATGTGTTTTCTACAGGAAACCACCTAGAGGAGGGTCCTAAATCGACCAGCTCCAACTAAACATTTTATCAAGACGCTACTTGAAAGGATACCACAATACACTCACACAACATGAAAACAATATGTTGATTTACCCGGTTATCAACTATGTATATATCCATCTTTATTTCTGCCTCTTCTCCCTTCAAATCAGCTTCACATCAGCTCCATATGTGCATAATATCTTAATCATCTCTATCACATTATCCAACTCTCTCACCTCACTATGCACTCCAAAATGACATCTTTTGTAGAGATAGTTTGATGGTTGTTTGTATTCCACATAGGAATAGGAAGAGAATATGCTTGACTCTTTTCCTTCCATTCATTCGTTTCCACACACTTCATATCTTGAATATTAGTCCACAAAATACATAAATAATCCAATATTCAATTTCAGCCATATGTAATGATTGAAAGGATCAACTTAATGCCAACATCAATCAAGAATGTATATCATTAATGTATTACAACAATTCAGCTTAATGCATCTATGTAGTTCCTTGGAGACTTGCCTTTGAATCACAACAATTTAGCTCAATCAACAATTTCACATTATTACAATTTCTTCATTATAGCAATTACACTGCACTTTTGTTTTCTTTTCCTTGTTGTTCATTTATACCTTTGTTTATCCTGATATGCTCATTTTCCATTAATGAAAATATTTCCAACAATCATATATATACCAAATAATTAATTTATTATAAAAAATCATTATTAATTTTATATAGTAATTTTATATAATATTTATAGATCACATTTATATATATAATTAATTAATGAAACTATATTTTCCTAAACTACCATAAATCATGCCAGTTAGTCCAAAGGTTGTTAAAGACACTCTAAACCTAATGATGTGAATAATGTGTTATGCTAGAGTATTAGATGTGTAAGGGTAAAATGACAATTTGGATCTCATAAATATGGTATATGATAGAATGATTTTGATAAAAAAGAGAGTATGGGAACAATGTAATGTTTAGATTATATTTGACATTATGTTAATTTTAGGTTGATCTACTTAAACACTTTTTAAATTTATCAAATCAAATTATATTAAAATATAAAATAATTGTATTTATGATTTATATAAAAATATAATATTTTGTTGCAATATTTAGTTTGATAAACTATTTATCCAATTAATTTAAAAATATTTTAATTTAGAGAAAAAAATATTATTATTATTATTATTATTATTACTATTATTATTATATATATATATATATATATATATATATATATCACACTTGTATATCAATGCAATATTTTTCACACATATAAACTCTATATTTAACGTTAGTTGTATTGTTGTATCTAGGATCCTAAATAAACACATGGAGTAAACATTTTTTCATCGCTACATATTTTAAGGCATTGTTTCTTTAGTGACAATGCCTTGGAGGAACTAGAGGGCATTAATCATCAATTTAAAGGATAGTGTTAAGAAATTCTATAGATATGGCGTCAAAAATATGACAACCTTTGGAATATTAAAAAAAAATCATGCAAGACAAATACCATAACTTCATAATTTATTTGAAAATGGTGAATTTAATGTTTGGAGAGATCAAGATTTAAATTAGTTAATGTTTCATTCGTAGCTTCTGAAATCACACAAGTAAACTTATACAAAAAGAATAATAGTGTTCAAAGGAAATGAGGAAATATGGTTCCAAACAATGCAAAGACGATTTCAGTAGATTTTTCCTATATTCATATCATGGGAAACTTGAAGGAATGAAACGGGCATATCTTCAAAATATTTTAGCCTTTGAAGAAATTGTATGTGAAATAATTTCTAGGAGAATAAAACAAATAGTGATAGCCTCTAACTAGTCTCCTAAAATTAGGTCTGCAATGTTGGAAATATGGTTAATGTGTGATCCTTGATGGAAAACTAATGATAAATATGTCACAATTATGGTAGAAGGATGGTTATACAAGCTATTACAGATGCTACATGTGACATGGATAGAGGAATATCAAGTTCAGAGTCAGAGGTAAGATAAACAAAAAGTGTGAAAAAGTATACGCGGGTCTTTTAAAGCAAGATCATGTACATACGTAAGTATGGTAAAGAAAAATTACGTACATATTCTGCACCATGGTAATTGGAATACCATGGGTCTTTAACATGGGATTGGACCATAGTAATGAGCACGACAATGGATATTTGATCTCGTCAAATAATACCATCAGCATTACTAAGGGATTTCCCTAAGGTATTGAGTAAGGCATAAGCTATATAAGGATATGGAGATAAAAGTGTTATGTGTGCAAGTTTTTTTTTTATCTATGAATGCAGATGTGTACCAAGGAGCAAGGAAAAGAAAAAGATCTGAAATATATTATGTATGGTATCATATGTGCTTGTTTGATTTGTTTGAAAATATCTAACAATGATAGATATGTGGTGATAATGATACTCTGACATCAATATGTGACAGTAAGGGTTCTGAAGTATGCTTTTCCGTTGTAGCGAAGGAATTATTCAGTGATTATAGATTTCTGCTTTGGTTTTCCTCTGAAAGGTCGCGTACATATGTGGCTCCTGTTCTTAGGAGTCGTGTATACATTCTGTGAAATTTCAAAATTTTTACGCAGGTGTAAAACATGAGAAGTGTGTACATATGCAGATGTGTTTTTGTAAAAGTCACATATATCAGGTAGGGATTTGTAGTATGAACATTTGATGATCTTTGATCAGTTATGTTATGTTTTTTGACATATTTTGATGATGTCTCTCTTATGATAATTTGTGTTTGACAGTTCTGGTTGGGTTGAAATGATTATGGTATGTAATGTTGACTTGTGATGATATTGTTGTATGGTGATCTGTATTTGTTTCAGTGCTATGTGATGGTTTCAGTATGTGATTCAGTGCGATAGTGATTCAAATTCAATTATCAATATTCTGAAATTATTATGTAGGTTTTCCTCAGGGAGGCACATACATATGTGTGTGTTATTCAGAACAGTAGCATATACATTATGACACATTATTGATCAAATTTTTTAGTGATAGGATCTAATTACTGTAATGACCAAATTATGGTTTGGTATAATAGTGAATGTTTGTGCACTGACATGATCTATTAGGAATTGGTATGATCTAGTTACATTGTTTTATTATGATTAAGTGATTGATTTAATAGTTGATTTCAGAATTACTGGGAGTAGATTTAGTTTGAAACATTATAAAAAGTGATACACAAAGATCTGAAGACAACAATATTCAAAAAGTGGGTTGTAGCTCCCTTCCAATAGGAGCTAGAAAATGAGAGAAGGTTGTATCATTCTGTAGGTAGAATCCTGTGTGCTAGTTAGATTCTACACCAGTACAATATTGAAAGAATTTTTCGTTTAATAAAATAAAAGACGGAGACGACATCAGCAGTGGTTTTCTCTAACATTGGGTTTCCACCTAAAATCTTGGTGTTCATATGTGTTAACATCATTTTTGCGTATTGATGCTCTATCTGCTCTTTAATTGCTCATAATAGTTGATTAATAAATGAATAATGAAGTAATGATGGATTGATTAATGTTGAAAAAAAGGCGAAATTAATGATTAGATAACTTATATGGATATACGTGAGATTCTTTAACAATAGTCGCGTACATACGCTAGTTTCTTTTATAATAGTAGCGTATACAAATCAGAATAAGATATCAGAAATTGAAGTGTGTAAAATACTTATTGAGCTCCCCATCTTAGTATTTTTTCTAATAATTGGTATCAAATCAGGTCCTTCAGAAGAAGCTTTATCTCTTGAAGGGAGATTCATCAAGATGAGCAGTCAAAAAGGAGTATATTCTTTCTAGACACCGTTTTTTAATGTAACAAACTTGGTTTTCTAGAAATTCATAATGAGAGAATATCTGTAGTCACTTGGATTTTATTTTTGGTCAATCGTTTAAGGAGGGTATCAGTATCCATCCTCCATTCTAAAAAATGAGGTAGTAAAGAAACAATATGAGACCAATGCAAAGGTTGTTAGCACTCTTTTGGGAAGCTTAGAGGAATCATAATTTTTGAAGGTCATTCAAATTAATACCGTAAAGGTTATATGATACAGCTGTGAATGTGACACCAAGGTAAAGAGTTCCAAACTTCAAACATTTAGAATTCAATATGAAACTCTCAAAATGCATAGTAATGAAATTATTGCAAGTTTCTTTCTTAGGCTAGATGAGATCGTTAAATCAATGATAAATCTTAGTGATGAAGTAAACGATTCAATGCTTATTGAGAAAATCCTAAGATCTCTAACTCCAAAATTTCTTTCAAAATTCTCTGCCATTGAGGAAATGTAGGATTTGAAGAATCTTATTATTGAACAGCTTTATGTGATATTAACACCTTATGAAATGATAAAATTGGGTCCATCAAATATCACAGAGGTAGCATACAAAAATACTTATAAAGGAAAATAAAATGAGGAGCTTAAGGAATCAGGTTACATATCAAATGAAGAAGAGGAAATTTTCTTAAAGAAAGTCCAAACATGAACTCGATGATTTATAGGTAAGCTTCCTTTCAAATTTTTTACTTATGGAAGATTTTTTCACTATGCTGCAAAATTCCCTTATAAATAAAACCATGGCAAAGGGAAGAATTCTGCAAAAGTAAATATAGAGGAAGATTTGAAAACGGGAAAATTTTCTACACACATGAAGATAGTGATCATATTTCAAATGATGAACATGTTGAATATGTTCAAGAATATAAATTACTTATGGAATTTGAAGATAAATGTGTTGATGAATCTGATGATGTTTTATGAATTCCCTAGACGAAAAATATAATCTCATTGAATAAATAACTCGGCTTAAAATTTGTCTGGAAGACGCTAAATTAGTTGAGGAATTCCTTAAGAAATAATTTCTAGAAAAAGAGAGGCACGGTGGAAAGTTAGAACTAGAAATAGTGGGTCTAAGAAAGGAACTTGAGAAAACAAAGGGTCTAAATCTTAGATTTTCTAAATTATTTGAGACCTCAGAAGAAATCATCAAATTAAAATGCTCGCCTCTAATAAATACAAGTCTTGGATACAGTGGAGAATCATCAAAGACTATAAAATATTTTTAAATAGGTACAAGAAGTTATCTTAATGTAGTAAAAAGAAACATTCATCAAAACTTCATCTCTTGGCAAATGAATGAATGATCAAATCTCTCAAGAAAAAATACTTACCACGATCAAAGGGGAAGCTACTCAAAAGGGTATTATACTCCAAATAACTTCTACTTAAATTTTCAATGCTTCATTTGTCATAAATTTGGTAATAAGGTTGGCTAGTGTGACACTTATTAAACTATTATGACTAGAGAAGCAAGAAAACAAAAGAATTATATTGTATGAAATAAATACTCCTGTAATGATTTCTCGTCTTTCCAAGATGAAACAAAATGTTATTTTTTCAATAAATTTGGGCATAGAGAAACTAAATTCAGAAGAAGAATAAGATCACCTCCTCATCATGAATAAAATTCAATAGCACCAAAGGTATGGGAAAATAAAACCGAAGAATCTGAATATTGTGGTCTATCTTTGTATGTAGGAGATCAAGAAAATTTGTCATACATTGACACCGGATGTTTAAAGAATATGAATGGTGACAAAGACAATTTTATGTCTTTTAATGAAAATAAAAATAAAAAATGTAACCTTTTTAAATAACTCACGTGTTGTTATCAAAGGGAAAGGAATTGTTTTGTTAAAGAAAATGATAAAATGAGGAAATGTTTTATTTGTTGATGGATTAAAACATAATATGTTGAGTGTTATTTAAATGTGTGACCAATGGCATGAGGTTGTTTTTAGAGCAAAGAATTCTATAGTACGGAATATCAATATAGGTAAGATCATAATAAATGGAACAATATCTCCAAACAATCTCTATTTCTTGGAAGGCAGCCAAGAGCGTTGTTACTTGAGAAAATAAGAAGAAATTTAGATTTTGAATAAAAGGTTTGGACATCTAAGCTTCACTCAATTACACAAGTAAAGCAGAATGGGAGAATTTGGTGACCTTATTAACATATCTATAATAGAGAATATCATATGCAAACCATGTCAATTCGGTAAGAAAACCAGAGCTATTTTTAATGCTAAATAAGGTACTTGAAGTAATCCACTTGAAATTATTCATACTTATTTGTGTGGTCATATGAGAAAAAGTTATCCTCGGTTTGAACAATAATTCATATTATTCATTGATTATTTTATAATAATGTGTTGGATTGACTTATTGAAACATAAAAATGAATAATTTGATAAATTTAAAGTTTTCAAAGCTCTAGTAAAAATGAGTTAGATTTTGAAAAAAATGTCTCAGATATGATAAAGGAGGAGAGTTTATGTGAGATGAGTTTTTCAACTTTTGTGAATAGCATGGAATCAAAAGGAAATTTTCTATAGCTAAAACCCCTCAACAAAATGGAGTGGTAGAAATAATGAACAAAAATTTTAAAGTCTAAAATGGGCCTCCTAATGGATATTATAAATTATGAGTAAAAAATAAATGGTGCATGCCATGTTTGATGAGTCTAGAATGCCTCACACCTTCTCATGGGTGAGAAGCACATACAGTTGTGAATATCCTCAAAAAAACTCATGCTCGAGTAAACAGTGAGAAATCTCCTTATGAAATAACGTTTGGTAAGCCTCTAACTGTCAAACATTTTAAAAAGTTTGGAAGAAAATGTTACATAAGAATAATGATGATAAGCTTGGAAAGTTTGAATCTAGATCTGATGAAGGAATCCTCCTTGGATACTCTTCTCGAAGCAAAAGATATAAATGCCATAATAAAAACATTCAAAATATTGTTGAATGTATTGATGTTGTGATTGATGAAGCATCCATAGGTACCAAAGGGGAAGAACCAAAAGATGATGAACTTGTTCCTATTACCATCCAAAATTTTGTAGGAAAAGGAATTAGTGAAGCTTCAGAAGAAGGAAATCAAAACACAAAAACGTCAGAAAAGACTCCTTCCAGGTATCTTCAGAACAATCATCCAGAATCTCAAATTCTAGGTGAAAATGAAGTTGGAGTACAAACTAGATGAACTCTTGTTGGAAATTCCAATTTCCTAGCCTTACTATCTGCAATTTAACATCAAAATGTAAATCAGCCAAGAAAATATTAATGGTGGATTAAGGCAATGGATGAAGAAATTGATCAAATAGAAAAGAACCATTCATGGGAGTTATTACCAAGACCTCATTGTAAAAATATTATTGGGACAAATCGGGTGTTTTAAAACAAACTAAATGAAAGTGGAGAAGTAATAAGAAACAAAGCAAGACTAGTATGCAAAGGCTATGCTCAATAGGAAGGAATAGACTTTGAATAAACATTTTCTCCTTTAGCTAGTCTTGAAGCCCTAAGAATGTTTCTTGCACTTTCAATTTTTCATAACTTCAAGTTATTTCAAATTTGTTTTTAAATTGATCTAGGAGGATCTAAAAATACAAGTGGCCTTGAAAATAGCTCAAAGATCAAAGTCTAGGACCAGATCGTAGTGCTCGTCGCCCTGGTTCCAACGGTGCAAACGACACTCAAAACCTTGTTCGTATAGTCAAATTATATCGGGTCAAAGTTTTGGTCAAACTTGGAAAAGTGGGAGGGTTAACGAGGCAACAAATTGGCAGCAACCTGGCACATGGAATCTGGCCACAGGATGGGTGACTTTTTTTCCAACTTAAAACGTCTAGGGACCCCAAAAATCGGTGGGAGAAAATTTGAATAATATTGTTATAAAAGCAAAAAAAAATATTAAAACAAGGGGGGTGGGTTGGGCCCATCATAACCACCTACCACACTGGTCACGTTATGTTATAATATATATATTAAAAATTTATCAAAACAGGGTTGCATGCCACCACCCCCGCCACACTGCATGGTCTAAAACACACACACACACATATATATTTATGTATGTATGTATGTATGTATTTATGTATGTATGTGTGTATATTTGTGTGTGTGTGTGTGTGTGTGTGTGTGTGTAATGTATTCAGTGAGAAGGCCGCCAAAGGAGAACCTACCACCCTCCCGTCGCAAAACTTGTCAAAAAGACAGCAGGCGGCGAGGCTTGAACCTTCTTTTCCCACCTCCAAAGACCCTCCAACTACCACCATTAAAATTTATGTGTGTCAACAAAAAACAAGTTCATCGAATGGGGGGTTGGTGGGGTTAGAACCCCCAAGCACCCCGCACCCAACTTGGCACTTTAACCAATGGGCCTGCTTGGTAAAGCCCACCCACAAAATTATAAAAAAATCATTCATTCTATTCATTGTATATTTCACAAAACTGGACTTTTGTAGTGGTTATCATCAGGCCAGGATTGCAGAACAGGATGTATGGAAGACTGCATTCAAGACGAAATAGGATTTTTTCAAATGGTTGGTGATGTCATTCAAACTATGCAATTATCTATCCACATTCATGAGGGTGATGAATGCTATTTTCAGGATTTTGTTTTATGATTTTGTACTTGTGTATCTTGATTACATTCATGTTTACATTAGGACATGGGCTGATAAGAAAGTGTTTGATGTTTTAAAAAATGAAAAATTGTATGTCAAAATGTCGAAGTGTGAATTTGGTAATACCTCTTTGGTTTACTTAGGTCACATTGTCAGTGGTGGACAACTGAAAAATAGATCCTTCCAATATTGAAGTGATTGTAGAGTGGCCTAAACCACAAATGTCACGGAGGTCTGTATATTTTTGGGTGCAATACAATATTGAAGAATATTCGTGGCCAAATTCTTTGTCATTGCATCCCCTTTAAATTCTTTGATGAGTGTGAATCAAACCTTTCAATGGGGAGGAAAGAAGCAGAAATCCTTTGATACACTAAAAGAGAATATCATCACTGCATCAGTTTTGGCCTTACCTGACCTCCATCATCCTTTTGAGATCGAGACATATGATTTTGGATACACCATGGGAGTAGTATTGATACAAAAAACGAAACCTGTATGTTACCATTCAGAGATATTCTCCCAATCTATTGTGAACTCTCCCACATATGACAAAGAGTTGTATGCCTTGGTTCAAATTTCTAATAAGTGGAAACACTATCTGGTCGGCAAGGATACCATCATTCACACAAATCACCAGTGCTTGTAGTACCTTCATTCCAAGACCAAGCTTCAACATGAACGTCATATGGATGTGATTCCTCCAGTAGTATCACTTGGTAAGAAAGTACAAGAATGATACCATCAACAAAGTGGCAGATATGCTTTCTCGCCCTCCTATTTCTGCATCTATAGTTTTTCAAAATTGTTCTTTATATTTTTAAATTTATGTTGAACAGTATGTTTATGATGACGATTTTAAGGAGATTTATGCAAAACTATTGCATGGATCACAGGTGGATAATTATCACTTGTAGGGAAAATTGTTGTACCATATTGGAAAAATTTGTATTCCCATGAATTAAAGGATACATGTAATTAGAGATGTGCATACCACTATTGTGTGAGGTCATTTTGGTGTATAAAATACTTTATGTCATTTGCAGAGGTTTTTTTTGGCCTCACATGAAAAATATTGTGGCTCGATATGTAAAGGGATGTGTGCTGTGTCCAGTTTGCAAGCCCACAAATATAAAAGTGGGGCTCTACACACCACTCCATGTTCTGAGTCATCCATGGGAAAGTGTGTCAATGGATTTTGTAGGCGGCTTGCCTTTTTCTAGGAGATTTCATGACTATTTGTATGTTGTTTTGGATCGATTTAGTAAAATGTGTATATTAATGCCTTGTAATAATAAAGTTACAATAGAGTGGACTACTCATTACTTCTTCCAATTTTTACGGGTCTATTTCGGGTTATCCACATCCATTGTGTCTAATTGAGTCTCTCACTTTCTTGGATATTTTTGGACGAGGTTTTGGAGAATGATGGATATCGAGTTGAAGAGGAGCATGACACTGTCAGCCGCATGACGGACAAACAATGGTTTTTAATCACATAGTAATACACTTATTGTGAGGTTATTGTGAAAATCATCCCAATTTTTGGGACGAGCAACTTGCTTATGTGCAACATGCATACAACCGAGCAGTGCATTAATCCACTTTGAGCTCACCATTTGAGACATGCTTTGGTTATTTACCAAAGGATCCCTTAGAAATGGTCTTTTGGAAATATTAATATTACCGTGGGCGAGATGACAGGGATAAAGCGAGGAAGTTAATTCAAGAGATACATATGATTCACCAGACAGTGTAGGAGCAATTGGGAAAATATCAAGATCGATACAAAGCTTGACATGACAAGCACCGAGTTGATCACCAATTCCAGGCTGGAGACAAATTTTGGCTCCACATCAGCAAGTATAGGGTGAAAGAAGAAGGAAATGATTCATGACCAATCTGATATGGTCCATTCCTAATGCCAAGGGATCAATAAGGCCAAGGGATCAATATTCAAAACACAAGAGCTTAATAAACCCTATTAATAAAGATTTTAAACTCAAAAACCTAAGAAATTAATAAACCCTAATAATTAATATTTTAAATTCAAGAGATTAATAAACCCAAGAGAATATTAATATTATAAACCAAAATAATTAATAAACCCAAGGGTTTAATATTATAAACCAAAGGAGTTTGTGAACCCATGGGATAAATATCAATATTGTAAACCAAAAAATTAATAAACCCTAAGAATTAATATTGTAAACTCAAGAGATTAATAAACCCTGAGAATTAATATTTTAAACTCAAGAGATTAATAATCCCAAGGGGTTATTAATATTATAAACTAAAAGAACTAATAAACCTAAGGGTTTAATATTACAAACCAAAGGAATTCGTGAACCCAAGGGATAAATATTAAAGACCAAAGGGATCAATAATGCCAAGGGATCAATATTAAAAGATCAGGAGATTAATAAACCATAAGAATTAATATTTTAAACTCAAAAACATAAGAAAATCAATAAACCCTAAGAATTAATATTCTTAACTCAAGATATTTTAAAACCAAAGGGATTATTAATATTATAAACCAAAAGAATTAATAAACCCAAGGGTTTTATATTATAAACCCAACGAATTGGTGAACCCAGGGATAAATATTAAAAGCCTAAGGGATCAATAAGGCAAAGGGGTCAATATTTAAAACAGAAGAGATTAATAAAGCCTACAAATCAATATCTTAAACACAAAGAATTGATAAACTCACATGATTATTAATATTATAAACTCAAAGGAATAATATTAAACCTAGAAGATTAATATTATAAACCTCTAGTATACAAAAACATTTAGATAAATACTATAAACTGTAAACATTGTTAAGCATGCTTGATTTAAACATTGAGACAATTGTTGTTACAATGCGTGGTTGTACGAAGAATGACCATGGTTGGCCATGGTTGATTTTCATATTGAGACAATGTTTTTCATAATGTGACATTGGACCATGCATTAATATTAAAGTGTACGACTAAAATTTAATGCCTAATATTACCAATCCAAAGAATTAGAAGACTCAAGGAATTAATAAACCCTAAGAATTAATAATTTAAACTCAAGAGATTAATAAATCAAAGGGATTATTAATATTATAAATGAAAAGAACTAATAAACCCTAGGGTTTAATATTATAAACCAAAGGAATTGGTGAACCCAAGGGATAAATATTAAAAACCTGAGGGATAAATAAGGCCAAGGGATTAATATTAAAAACACAAGAGATTAATAAACCCTAAGAAATAATATTTTAAAGTAAAAAACCTAAGAAATTAATAAACCATAAGAATCAATACTTTAAATTCAAGAGATTAATAAACACGCACGATTATTAATATTATAAATCAAAATAATTAATAGACCCAAGGGTTTAATATTATAAACCAAAGGAATCGGTGAACCCAAGGGATACTTATTTAAAACCTAAGGGATCAATAAGGCCAATGGATCAATATTAAAAACACATGAGATTAATAAACCCTAAGAATAAATATTTTAAACTCAAAAACCTAAGAAACTAATAAACCCTAACAATTAATATTCTAAATTCAAGAGATTAATAAACCCAAGAGATTATTAATATTATAAACCAAAAGAAGTAATAAACCCGAGGGTTTAATATTATAAACCAGAGGAATTGGTAAACCCAAAGGACAAATATTAATATTATAAACCAAGAAATTAATAAACCCTAAGAATTAATATTTTAAACTCAAGAGAATAATAAACCCTAAGAATTAATATTTTAAACTCAAGAGATTAATAAACCCAAGGGGTTATTAATATTATAAAAGAAAATAACTAATAAACCTAAGGGTTTAATATTACAACCCAAAGGAATTGGTGAACCTGAGGGATAAATTTTAAAGACCTAAGGGATCAATAAGGGCAAGGGATCAATATTAAAAGCACAAGAGATTAATAAACCTTAAGAATCAATATTTTAAACTAAAAAACGTAAGAAATTAGTAAACCCGAATAATTAATATTTTTGACTCAAGATATTTTAAAACCCGAGGGATTATTAATATTATAAACCAAAATAAATAATAAACCCAATGGTTTAATATTATAAACCCAAGGGACAAATATTAAAAACATAAGGGATCATTAAGGCGAAGGGATCAATATTAAAAACATAAGAGATTAATAAATCGTACAAATTAATATATTAAACACAAAGGATTCATAAGCTCACATGATTATTAATATTATAAACTCGAGGGAATAATATTAAACCTAAGAGATTAATATTATAAACCTAAATTATATAAAAACCTTTAGATAAATACTATAAATCGTAAAATAAACATGATTGAGCATGTTTGGTTTAAACATTGAGACAATTGTTGTCACAATGCAACGTTGGAGGAAGAATGACCATGGTTGGCCATTGTTGATTTTCATACTAAGACCATCTTTGTGACAATGTGACATTTGACCATGGAAGACCATGATTGACTACGACTAATGTAATGTATCTCTTCCTCTACTCAATTTTTTTTTTCTTCATTCCATTAATTTGATTTATCAAATTTCGTCCTCTAATTACTAATATCTTAACTCTAGACAATCTTAGCTTGGCAAAATCCTATTTTAACTTCTCTCACAAAAGTTATATATGGATCCTCTACGTATCATAGTCTATTAACAATTGAAATAGACGTAGTACCCATTCAATTTATCAATTTAGGAATTTAATACCAAATTTACCGAAATTATATTTACTTTCTCGTGATGTTAAGCCAATTTGATTTACGCCCTACCCACATTCATCATATATATATAATTATATTTAAATGAATTTTATAAAATTCGATTTGAACGGTAAAAGGAATTACTATGATACTTTTCGTTCACGTTCCACCATGTTATATGCCATTAATAGATTTAAGTTTTGGTTTCTACCATTTTCACCGTGAAATACACATAAGGATTCAACATATATTAGCGTTGAAAATCACATGTAACATTTACTTGTGAATCCATGTACAGAGATTGTGTTCACTGACACACGTTACATGTTTATTTTTCATCGATCGAGATTTCTACAAACTCATTTATGATGCTCTCCCGCTCGTTTCCTTAAGCCACATCAAAATTCTTATTTTATTGTGTTAGGTCACTCATCTGTGATCTGTGTTAATTGCGCACCTCTGCAATGTACTGTAACGTTTAACACATTTGAGTTCTTTGTCATATCACTTTGGCCAAGTATCGATCTGAGCGAGGGCAGATGGATTTGTGCCAGGTGTAGGGTTGGATGGGATTAGGGTTTTAAAATTACACTGTCTATTAAACGTAGAATTTCAACACTCTATTCCTCTCTGAAGGTTTTCAGTCAAGAGACCTTATTTCGACTCTTGCTACGACTGAATACGATGCCCATTTCATCGATTGCACCGGGTTTTACTGCTCAGATTCAAGCCCATGTCTACATTACAGGTACTCTAATTTATTTTTCGTAACCCATTTAATTGCATATTTTTGCAACTTGGTTATATTATGAAGGCTGGTATTTTTTTCTATCTTTCGTTTACAATGATTTGCTTCCAGGAAATAGATTTTGTCTGTAGAAGAGCGCGCATCTATATTTTCTAAAGTAAATTTTGATTTTAAATGTATTATATTTTCTTAGCCGATTTTCTTATTCGTTTTCCAAGGGTTCTCAGTTTTGATAACTGTCGATGCTCATAGTTCTACTTTGTATGCATCAAGGAAAGGATTATTTTTTTTTTACACTATGCACTTCCTTCCTATGTCTCATCCAATCATTTTTCTTATGAATCTAGAACGATAACTTGACATCGCTCCCTCTATGGTTAGCACGACCGATTTTTAATGTCATTCGCTTATGCGACTCGAAGCAGGGGCGAGACCCGCCTCGTTCTACCCATAGGTAATTAGTTATCCCAATTTATGGTTTCAAATTTTAATTTTCGATTTCGCTTTAATTTTTTTGGGTTTGGGACGATCGATTTTTGGCTTTTTTTTCTTTCTATCAGACATCTTATGCCGAAGACTGTCAATTATTTACTGTGCAGACCTTCATAACCTTGACTATGAGCGTCTAATACCTTATTATATAGGTATTACTATGCAACGATTGAGTGTTTCATTTTAATTCTCTTAGATCTGAAATAAAATACATCTAACATGATTTTATATTGATTTTTTGTGGTTGCAGGTATAACTCCAACCCTTAAGCTTGTCTTCTACACAGTGCCCATTTAATAATGTCAGAATTATTTTATTCAGATCTAATCCCTTTCCTATTTATCCAGGTTGGTGGATGCATCTTTGTGCACAACACTGCTTATTCACATTTATCGTTAAGTCATATCAGCAGAGCTTTTCCATTTATGGACACGTAATGAGTTATGGTGTTACTTTGGTTTTCTTAGGCCATAAAACTTCCTATACGGGTACCAGATATAAGTTCTCTATTTAACTTTATTTTTAGATAATTGTATTCCAAACTAGATCCAACACGGTCATATATTATTACTTATCTATTTTAAAATCTGGGGTTTTTACTCTATACCCAGAATTTGATTTTTTTTTCATAGAGAATAATTTTCATAGGCTTTGATAACCCTTTCTATTTCCTAATGATAACCTCATGTTTATTCTCTTTAGGTAGAATTTTATGGAATTTAATTAAATTTTCTCACTTATACTTCAGTTAATTTTGTAAAAGGATTTCCCATTGTGAACCAAATTCCATTGTGATTTCACAATTTAGAAAAGTTAATTTCTTATCTATAGTAATAATTCTTACATGCTATCATCGGTATATATATTTCCACTAAAATCTATAAAGGATTATAAGTAGAGAGAAATTGAGTTATCATATAACATAATAACCCACTCAATTCAATTTTGATTTCTATTTCAATTTGGTAATTAAAGTTTTCTGTGTATAAACTATTCTCTTCTCTACTGCATATTTGGCTTATAAAAATATTTTTATTTTCTGAAGTACAGTAGTGTTAGCACTACTATTATCAGTCATAGTGTGGTTTATTTTAGGTATTAATTTCTAGCTGCTCCACTTTCTATCTTAATTGGCATTCCTAAACAAATTATTTAATTCTGTCAACTTTTCTCATGTTAGATGGCCTAGCTCAAATCTTTAGCAGTGTTTTCTTATAATACTTTCATTCTAGAGTTTTAATATTGTTACTGTTTACCTCAGTAGATGTATCTATATATATGTGATTCTACAGATTTTCTGAAGAGGGAATTTATTAAATTTTTAATTGTATTTACAACTTTATGTTGCAGAATTATGTCAATAATTACACATATATATAGGCTTTATCATTTGCCCATATAATTACAATAGGTAAAATATATACATTTGGTAGGATTCTCTTGTAAAGAGTTTAGATGAAAATGTATTTATGATTACTATAAGATCTCATATCATTATAGAAGTATATAATTAATTTGTTTTTCACATAATCGTCACATATCTTGAATTTATATATATATATATATATATATATATATATATATATATATATATATTGAGAGATTTCTCAGATTTAATTAATATAACAGAACTAGGACAGATAATGACTATTAGTAGAATATTTCTGCACAAATCCTGAATTCTTTTAAAGACATGGCAGAATTCTGGAATATCATTGTTCCAAAAGAAGTCGACATTTATACAAAATTAGATATTAGTACTTTTATAATTGTCTTACATGTAATTGCATGGAAAAATTTAATCTTTACTTTCAGATAATGGCTTTCAATTGTAACTCAGATAACAAAAAATGGTGTAGTTATTAGACTGATTCCTCTTCTTCATGCACTCAATTCTGCTCTCCTTAAGTTCAGTGTTCAGAAGAATATATATATTTTCTGAAATCTTATTTTATAATGCTCTAGTGGAATTAAGTTGAGATATAGACTATTAATTTGTAGCAGAGTTTTTCTAGCACTACTTTTACTATGCTATAGAATGGCAATCCTTCCTAGGATAAAGTTTCTGTTTACTTAAATATAATTCCTACTTGTAACAGTTAGTTACAGTTTATCTTTCTGCAACTCTAATATTTTATTCCTTGAGGTAATTATACAGGTTTTAATATTTCATCCTTATTAAATTAAATTCGGAGTTTTTATTCAGCTATCTTTCAGCTTTACACTACAGAATCAGATTAAATATATAAGATTTATTTGTCTATGGGATTAATACATATCTTCATATTTAAACCAATATCAGGTTTAGAGATTCTGGTTGATATTTTCCCATTAGAATATCTTCCTACAACTATACAGATTTTTGGGAATGATTTCTCTTAATAAAATCTGTTAAATGTAAGGAATGACATAATTACAGCCTAAATTATTTTATACTTGCAGCCAATTAAATTTTTTTTGTAACATTTCATAACACTATCTATAACAGAAATTGACAAAATAGTCATGCATGCCACTTTTTTCCTATGACCAGTCCTCCCAACCTTAGAATTCTTCTATCTCCAGAATTCACCCCCGAGCTGAGATCCTTCAGCAACAGACTAACCTTAGTCTGTACTGAAATAGCTTACTTAATTTATGCTTTCCCCAAAGCATGTTTCCAATTCTGCGTCCATAATTCCAGGATGCTTTTATTCCTATTTTCCTAGGCTTCCCTTAATGAGGGACTTTAAAGTTGCTTTCTGCTTTTCCATATTTTTACCTCTTCCCAACTACTTTCCTCATCATTGGGGAATTTATATTTTTCCTCTTAAATCTAAATTAGAATTAATTCCTTTCAAGGTTTTTTGAAAGTTTAAGTCTTAGCCTTATCCATATCCTCATGGATCAGGATTATGATCTCCAATATCATCTTGTCATAGTTCACACATAAATATTCTATTTATTTTCATTAGTAAATATTTACATAAAATTCACACAATAATTATCCATTGGTGTCCACTCCCTTTTGGATTTTTGTTCAAATGTCTAACTTAAAAAGCATAGAAACTAGGAGTGTTACACATTTACCCTCTGAAAGCAAAGACCGTTCTCAGTGTTACAGACAATCTACTATAGTCATTATGAAAATAAATATGGATATTTTTTCATCATCTTAGCTTCTCTTTCCCATGTAGAAGTGTTTCCACTGCACTTTTACTCTAGCTACTGTTCTCTTTCTCAATTCAATTTCTTCCCGCTCCAATATTTGAAGCGGCTTTGGAAGGAACTCCCCTTTTTGTTCCACCTGTATCACATTCCAATCAACAATATGAGAAGCATCATGTACATATCTTTTTAATAACGAAACATGAAACACATCATGAACTTTAACATGGGGGGCATAAAGCCAATCTATAAGCCACCGGTCCCACCCTTTCTAGGACCTCAAAAGGCCCATAATATCTAGGAGCCAATTTTGCATAGCTCCCAGCATAAAGAGTGTTATTTTGGGTTTAATCCGCAGATACACATGGTCCCCCACTTTTTACTCTCGATGCACTCTCTTCTTATCGGCATAAATTTTCTGTCGATCTTGGGTTGTCTTGATGTTTTTCTGTATTTGTTTAAAAATCCTTTCCATTTCTTGTAGAGCATCTGGCCCAAGTACTAGCTTATCTTCAGGCTGGCTCCAGCTTAAAGGAGTACGACATTTTCTTCCATAAAGTGCCTCAAATGGACTCATTTTGATGGAAGATTGGTAGCAGTTATTATAAGAAAATTCGAATAAATGCAAGTAGTCATCCCATTTAGTTGGCCTATCCATCACGTACATTCTAAGCATATCTTCCAGAACTTGATTTGTTCTCTCCGTTTGACCATCTGTCTGGGGGTGATAAGAAGTACTAAAATTTAATTTAGTACCCATGCCCCCAAACAGACCCTTCCATAAGGCTGATGTGAACTTAGTGTCTCTATCTGAAATAATCATCTTTGGAACCCCATGTAGCCTTAAAATTTCTTTTAGGAACACATTTTCTACCTGGGCTGTCCCAAAAGTAGATTTTACAGGTATGAAATGTGCAGCCTTTGTTAAGGTATATACCACTACCATCATTGAGTCATGCTGGTGCTTTGTCCTGGGTAATCCGGTTATAAAATCCATAGAAAAAGTGTCACATTTCCATTCTGCAATTGGTAAGGGATTTAGAAGAACAGCTGGATGTTGATGTTCAACTTTGACTTGTTGACATTCCATGCATCTGGCTAAGTAGTTGGCCATGTCTTTTTAATTCCTGGCCAAAATAATTTCCTTTTCAAGGTTGTAAGCATTTTCTGATATCCAGGATGTCTTGAATATGGTTGTTTATGATATTCATCTAGGATTTCTTTTTTCAAAGGGTCTACATTGGAGATATACAATCTATTGCTATAACAGATCAACCCTTTCTGATTTTTGGTGTATCTATCCATTTCCTTTTTCAGCATTTATACTTGAAATTTCTCATAGTTGGGATTTTGATCTGCTACTTTGGTTACTAATCCTTCTAAGTCAAAACTGGCACTACTCCCAATGTTACTTATGTTTTGGCATGCATTTGTGCTTAGAGCATCAGCAATTTTGTTTTCTTTCCCTTTGATATGTTTTATTTCTATATCAAATTCACACAGAAAAGACAGCCATATGGCTTGTCGAGCATTCAAATCTATTTGAAAGAAATACTTGAGGCTGATATGATCTGTCATCAATGTAAATTTCTTCCCAAAAAGATAGTGTCGCCACATCTTCAAAGCATGAATTACAGCAGCCAACTCAAGATCATATACACTATAATTATGTTCATGTTTCTTAAGTTTTCTAGATTCGTTCGCAATAACTGAATTCTCTTGCAATAGAACTCCTCCCAACCCCTCTATACATGCATCCGTACACACGAAAAAATCTTTATCAGGATCTGCAATCTTCAGTACAAGTGTTGTAGTAAGTTTTAATTTCAGTTGTTCAAAGCTATTTTGGCATTTTTCAGTTCACTCAAATTGGGTGCCTTTCCTCTGTAGTGAAGTTATGGGATATGCTATTGCAGAAAACCTTTCTACAAATCGTCGGTAATATCCCGCAATCCCCATAAATGATCTCACCGCTGAAACATCAGTTGGCACCGGCCACTCTCTAATAGCCTTTATTTTCTCAGGGTCAACAACCAATCCTTGTTCAGAAATAATATGCCCTAAATATTGAATTTTATCCTTATAAAATTCACATTTTCTAAACTTGGCATATAAATAATTCTCCTTAAGATTTTGCAACACATTTATAAGGTGTTCTTTATGTTCTGCCTCACTTTTTGAATAAATTAAAATATTTTCTATAAATACTAGTACGAATTTGTCTAAGTGTTTATTCAGGATGCTATTCATTAAGCACATAAAAGTGGCAGGGGCATTGGTCAAACTGAAAGGTAGGACTACAAATTCGTAGTGACCATACTTGGTTCAAAAATTTGTTTTACTGATATACTCCTCCTTAATTCTGAGTTGGTGATAACTAGTCCTTAAGTCAATCTTAGAGAATACTGAAGCTCCTCTCACCTGATCAAAAAGGTCATCTATTCTAGGGAATGGATACCTATTTTTGATTGTCAACTTATTCAGTTGAAGATAGTCAATGCACATTCTGAAGGTTCCATCCTTATTTTCACGAACAGCACTGGTGCTCCCCAAGAATATACACTCGGTATGATATAACCTTTATCCAGCAATTCTTGTAATTGCATTTTTAATTCCATAAGTTCAGGGGGGCTCATCCGATAAGGAGCTATAGGGACTGGTGTTTCCCCTAGCACCAAATCGATTGAAAAATCGATCTCTCTCTTGGGGGGAAGATGAGGAATCTCATCCAGAAAAACTTCCTTAAATTCTTTTATCACTGGTAAGGTGTCTAACAAGTTTTCTTCAGGTTGCTATCCTAATTCTTCAACATGTACAACATATACTTGATATCCCTTCCTAGTTTTTATTTTTAGCTGAAGAGCTGATATTTGCCTTACAGAAATAGGTTTCGGTTTCCCCTTTAGTATGAATGGTTTTCCTTCATCATCTATGCAGTGCAGAGTTTTGTCCCAAAAATTCAGCATGGTCTTTTTCTTTTCTAACCAGTCCATTCCTATCAGTAAATCATAGTAACCTAATGGAAAAATGTTTAAATCTACCTCTGTCTGATATTCATTCAATTTAATAGTTGTTTTTGGTAGCTTATGAGTTACCTTACGTTTAGTTCTGGTAGCTAACTATACCAACCAAGGTTGTTGAAACTTTTTTGTTCTGAGTTTACATTTTTCTACAACTTGTGGACTAATATAACTCAAAGAAGCACCCGGATCAATTAATATAGTAACAGATTTATTAAAAAATTTACCTTCCATTTCGACCATAGTAGAATGGTGTTCTTCTTGTCGGTTCTCCAAATCTGCACTGATAGTGGGGATATTCCTTACTACGTCATTCACTGTGGTAGCTTCTCTATCTCTCAAAACCATCTGAATATTTCGGTGTGGACAGTCCCTCAATAGATGAGATTCTCCACAACCCCAGCACTCTAAAGGCTCCCTCATTTTAATATTTCCTTCCTTCTTGTTATTCCCATCAATTTTCTTTGAACCAACTTGGGATTGAGCAGTTTGACTTTCCTTTGGTTTGTTAAATTTCTTCCGCTAATGATTTCTACCAAAATTATTCAAGTAAGTTGGTTTCTGTTTCTTTCCTTTAAAATCCCCCTTGTTTGTCCAGCTCTTCCCTTGTTCACTCTTTCCCTTAAATTGCTAGTAGCATAATCTGGCTTTCCTCACCACTTCGTCCATGGTTTTTGGATTATCGAACTCTATTTTATCCTTATACACAGTAGGCAAACAGTTCAAAAACCTTTGCACATTTTCTTTTTCTTCACGAATATAAGGAACATATCTTCACAAATTTTTGAACTTGGTGACATGCTCGTCTATGGTGAGTTGTCCCAACCTGAGTTTGTGAAAATCCTTTGCTTTTTCATCATAATAATGTTCGTTCAAATACTATTTTTTAAACTTGACTTGGAAATCTTCCCAGGTCATGGTTTTTTCATCAATGGCATGAACCATTTTTGTTTCCTCCCACCACAAGTTAGCCTTACCTTGCAGCTGGTAGATAGCTAATATGGCCTTCAGATTTCTTTCATACTCATAGACCTGAAAATACTTAATCATATTCAACAGCCATGCCTCAGCATCTTCCTCCTTCTCTCCATCATAGGAGGGAGGTTTGATTTTTCGGAATTCACCCTATAATTCCTTCTTCTGTTTATACTGGTGTCTAGTAGTGTCATCTTCCTCAGAATCATCTAAGAGCATACCTTTCCTCCTCCTTCCAGAACCTTCACCTTCTTGGATGTTCCACGAAGTCAGTTCTCTTATCAATTTTTCTTGCTCCTCGCTGGCTAAAGATAGCCTATCGTTTTGACTTCTTAGCTCGGCCATATCCCATTGCAACCTGTGCAACAAAGCCATTAAAGAAGCATTGCGATCTGATGTGTTATCTCTACCACCCAGATCAACATAGAGTTCATCTTCTTCAGCCATTGATCTTTTCCAGTTTCAATACCTTTTTACACTAAAACAAAATAACATCAATAACATTTTTTTTCAAAAAAAAATATAATTTCATAACAGTGAGCACCAAAAAAAAATAGCCCAGTTTTCCAACTTGGACTCTGATACCATTTGTAATGTACCTCTTCCTCTACTCAAATTTTTTTTTTCTTCATTCCATTAATTTGATTTATCAAATTTCATCCTCTAATTACTAATATCTTAACTCTAGACTATCTTAGCTTGGAAAAATCCTATTTTAACTTCTCTCACAAAAGTTATATATGGATCCTCTACGTATCATAGTCTATTAACAATTGAAATAGATGTGGTACCCATTCAAATTATCAATTTAGGAATTTAATACCAAATTTACCAAAATTAGATTTACATTCTCGTGATGTTAAGCCAATTTGATTTACGCCCTACCCACATTCATCATATATATATAATTATATTTAAATGACTTTTATACAATTCGATTTGAATGGTAAAAGGCATTACTATGATACTTTTCGTTGAAGTTCCACCATGTTATATGCCATTAACAGATTTAAGTTTTGGTTGCTACCATTTTCACCTAATAATAATACGATTCACATATTAGCGCTAAAACTGTATAATATTGATTATAATCCAAGCATGAGATTCTCGCCCATCTACGCACACGTTATATGTTTATTTTTCATCGATCATATTTGTGTAAACCCATTATGATCTCCCACTTCATTTCCTGTCACATCAAAATTTTATTTTATTGTGTTAGTCATCATCTCTGATTTTTTAATACACTTCACATATCGTAATCGTAATGTTTAATATTTGAAGTTTTTTTTCATATCACTTTTATCTGCGTTGTATACCAAGTTGAAGCATGGATTTCAGTTGTGTAGGTTGATGGGATTAAGGTTTTAAAATTCCACTTTCTATTAAACTTAGAATTTCAACATTCTATTCCTCTCCAAAGTTTTTCAATCAAGAGACCTTATTTCGACTCTCGCTACGACTGAATACGATGCCCATTTCATCGATTACACCGGGTTTTACCGCTCAAATTCGATCCCGTGTCTATGTTACGAGTACTCTAATTTATTTTTCGTAACCCATTTGGTTGAATGTTTTTGAAACTTGGTTATATTATGAAGGCTGGTATTTTTTTTCTATCTTTCATTTACAATGATTTGCTTCTATGAAATAGATTTTTTCTGTAGAAGAGCGCACATCTGTATTTTCTAAAATAAATTTTGATTTTAAATGTATTCTATTTTCTTAGCCGATTTTCTCATTCGTTTTCCAAGGGTTCTCAGTTTTGATAACTGTCGATGCTCATATTTCTACTTTGTATGCATCAAGGAAAGGATTATTGTTTTTTTTACACTATGCACTTCCCTTCCTATGTCTCATCCAATTATTTTTCTTGTGAATCTGGAACGATAACTTGACATCGCTCCCTCTACGGTTAGCAAGACCGATTTTTAATGCCATTCGCTTCTGCAACTCGAAGCAGGGGTGAGACCCACCTCGTTTTACCCATAGGTAATCACTTATCCAAATTTATGGTTTCAAATTTTAATTTTTGATTCTGCTTTAATTGTTTCGGGTTTGGGATGGTTGATGTTTGGCTTTGGTTTCTTTCTATCAGACATCTTATGCCGAAGACTGTCAATTATTTATTGTGAAGACCTTCATAACCTCGACTATGAGCATCCAATACCTTATTATATAGGTATTACTATGCATCGATTGAGTGTTTCATTTTAATTCTCTTAGATCTGAAATAGAATACGTCTAACATGATTTTATATTGATTTTTGTGGTTGCAGGTATAACTCCAACCCTTAATCTTGTCTTCTACACAGTGCCCATTTAATAATGTTAGAATTATTTTATTCAAATCTAATCCCTTTCCAATTTATCCAGCTTGGTGGATGCATATTTGTGCACTACACTGCTTATTCAAATTTATCGTTAAGTAATATTGCCAGAGCTTTGCCATTTCTGGACATGTAATGAGTTATGGTGTTACTTTGGTTGTCTTAGACCATAAAACTTCCTATACAGGAACTAGATATAATTTCTCTATTTAACCTTATTTTTAGATAATTATATTCCAAACTGGATCCAACATGGTCATATATTATTACTTATCTGTTTTAAAATCAGGGTTTTTAGTCTATACCTAGAATTTGATTTTTTTTTTCATAGAGAATAATTTTCATAGGCTTTGATAACCCTTGTCGTTTCCTAAAGATAACCTCATGTTCATTCTCTTTAGGTAGAATTTTATGGAATTTAATTAAATTTGCTTACTTATACTTCAGTTAATTCCGTAAAAGGATTTCCCATTCTGAACCAAATGCCATTGTGATTTCACAATTTAGAAAAGTTAATTTCTTATCTACAGTAATAATTCTTACATGCTGTCATCAGTCTATATATTTCCACTAAAATCTATAAAGGATTATAAGTAGAGAGAAATTGAGTTATCATATAACATAATAACCCACTCAATTCAACTTTGATTTATATTTCAATTTGGTAATTAAAGTTTTCTGTGTATAAACTCTTCACTTCTATACTGCAGATTTGGCTTATAAAAATATTTTTATTTTCTTAATTACAGTAGTGTTAGCACTACTATTATCAGTCATAGTGTGGTTTATTTTAGGTATTAATTTCTAGCTGCTCCACTTTCTATCTTAATTGGCATTCCTAAAAAAATTATTTAATTCTGTCAACTTTTCTCATGTTAGATGGCCTAGCTCAAATCTTTAGCAGTGTTTTCTTATAATACTTTCATTCTAGAATTTTAATATTGTTATTGTTTACCTCAATAGATGTATCTATATATATGTGATTCTACAGATTTTCTGAAAAGGGAATTTATTAAATTTTTAATTGTATTTACAACTTTATGCTACAGAATTCTGTCAATAATTACACATATATATAGGCTTTATCATTTGCCCTTATAATTACAGTAGGTAAAATATATACATTTGGTAGGATTCTCTTGTAAAGAGTTTAGATGCAAATGTATTTACGATTACTATAAGATCTCAGATCATTATAGAAGTATATAATAAATTTTGTTTTTCACATAATCATCACATATCCTGAATTTAAATATATATATATATTTTTAGAGAGCTTTCTCAGATTTAATTAATATAACAGAACTAGGAAAGATAATGACTATTAGTAGAATATTTCTACACAAATCCTGAATTCTTTTAAAGACATGGCAGAATTCTGGAATATCATTGTTCCAAAAGAAGTTGACATTTATACAAAATGAGAGATTAGTACTTTTATAATTGTCTTACATGTAATTTCATGGAAAAATTTACTCTTTACTTTCAGATAATGGCTTTTAGTTTTAATTCGGATAACATAAAATGGTGTATTTATTAGAATGATTCCTCTTTTTCATGCACTCAATTCTACTCTCCTTAAGTTCAGTGTTCAGAAGAATATATATATTTTTTCTGAAATCTTATTTTATAATGCTCTAGTGGAATCAAGTAGAGATATAGACTATTAATTTGTAGCAGAGTTTTGCTAGCACTACTTTAACTGTGCTATAGAATGGAAATCCTTCCTAGGATAAAGTTTCTGTTTACTTAAATATAATTCCTACTTGTAACAATCAGTTACAGTTTATCTTTCTGCAACTCTAATATTTTATTCCTTGAGGTAATTATACAGGTTTTAATATTTCATCCTTATTAAATTAAATTCAGATTTTCTATTCTGCTATCTTTCAGTTTTACACTACAGAATCAGATTAAAGTTATAAGATTTATTTGTCTATGGGATTAATACATATCTCCATATTTAAACCAATATCAGGTTTAGAGATTCTGGTTAATATTTTCCCATTAGACTATCTTCTACAACTATATAGATTTTTGGGAATGATTTCTCTTAATAAAATCTGTTAAATGTAAGGAATGACATAATTACAGCCTAAATTATTTTATACTTGCAGCCAATTATTATTTTTTTGTAACATTTCATAACACTATCTATAACAGAAATTGATAAAATAGTCATGCATACCACTTTCTTCCTATGACCAGTCCTCCCAACCTTAGAATTCTCCTATCTCTAGAATTCACCCCCAAGCTGAGATCCTTCAGCAACAGACTAACCTTAGTCTGTACTGAAACAGCTTACTTAAGCTATGCTTTCCCCAAAGCCTGTTTCTAATTATGCATCCAGAATTCCAAGATGCTTTTATTCCTGTCTTCCTAGGCTTCCCTTAATGAGGGACTTTAAAGTTGCTTTCTACTTTTCCACATTTTTACCTCTTCCCAACTACTTTCCTCATCATTGGGGAATTTAGATTTTTCCTCTTAAATATAAATTAGAATTAATTCCTTTCAAGGATTTTTGAAAGGTTTTGGGAAATTCTTAGCCTTATCCATATCCTCATGGATCAGGCTTATGATCTCCAATCTCATCTGGTCATAGTTCACACATAAATATTCTATTTATTTTCATTAATAAATATTTACATAAAATCCACACAACAATTATCCATTGGGGTCCACTCCATTTTGGATTTTTGTTCAAATGTCTAACTTAAAAAGCATAGAAACTAGGGGTGTTACAACTAATGATGATTAACAATGGTCACCCATGGTTTATTTTCATATTGAGACAATGATTTTCATAATGTGACATTGGACCATGCATTAATATTAAAGTGTATGACTAATATTTAACTCCTAATATTACCAACCCAATGAATTAGAAAACTCAAGGGATTAATAAACCCCAAGAATTAATATTTTAAACTCAAAAACCTAAGAAATTAATAAACCCTAACAATTAATAATTTAAAATCAAAAAATTAATAAACCGAATGGCTTATTAATATTATAAACCAAAATAACTAATAATCCCAAATTGGCAAACCCAAGGGATCAAGGGATTAATATTAAAAACACAAGAGATTAATAAACCCTAAGAATGAAAATTTTAAACTCAAAAACCTAAGAAATTAATAAACCATAAGATTAAATATTTTAAACTCAAAATATTAATAAACCTAAGGGATTATTAATATTATAAACCAAAAGAACTCATAAACCCAATGGTTTAATATTATAAACCAAAGGAAGCAGTGAAGACAAGGGATAAATATTAAAAATCTAAGGGAACAATAAGGCTAAGGGATCAACATTAAAAACACAAGAGATTAATAAATCCTAAGAATAAATATTTTAAACTCAAAAACCTAAGAAATTAATAAACCCTAACAATTAATCTTTTAAATTAAAGAGATTAATAAACCCAAGGCATAATTAATATTATAAACCAAAAGAAGTAATAAACCCAAGGGTTTAATATTATAAACAAAAGGAATTGGTGAACCCAAGGGATAAATATTTATATTAACATTAAAGGGATATTTAATTTCACCATCATTGTTGATCTGGGTCCGTCAGCTACCAGATTTACCCATGATCTTTTACTTTGCTAGAAATGTTGTCATTGATGGCAAAGGAGATGGCAAAGGAGGAGCACGTGAAACAGCAACAAGGCAAAGAGAGAAGCAAAGTAGCAGAGAGGCAGAGGCAGCAGAGAGGTAGCAAAGGCAAAAAAAGAGAGATGCAGAGTTAGCAAAGAAGTAGAGAGTTATTCAAGGTGCAGAGTAGTGAGGACAAAAGGAGGGCCATTGATTTTGAAAATGGGTCTAGAGTGAAAATCTGTAGAGACAGAGTAGTGTAGTAAAGGGCCATGGAATTTGATTATTGCAGTATTACATGTGCATCAGTTGAATTAATTTCTGTGTCAAAATGCCTTGAATCCCCGTGTGATGGGTATGAGCAAGACGATGTACTTTGTTTTAAAGGTCTGTTTGTATATCCAGTGATGAGAGTGCATGTCTGTTTGATTCTTATGGATGGGGTTTTGAATAGCGTATGGTGATTCTGTTGTAATTATAATGGTGGAACAATATCATTGAATCACATTATAAAGCCACAAAATTGTATAACCCTGTGTGATGGAACGCGATGATTAACTATGTGCATAGAATTCTGTGAATTGGGGTTTGATTGCACTCTGTGCATCCCTGTAGAAATCGGCAGTCATGATAATGTAATGGTTGAATGTGTCTAGTTTTCTGAATTGAATCGGGCGTAGTGAAGGCTATTAATAAGCAAGAGTACATTTGACTCTGTATTAAAGGCCATAGCACTGAACCTAAATTCCGTTGTCGAAATCGATGAAATCAATGTGTAGTTTGTAGGGTTATGAATGGCAGGATAGGTCATGATTTACTTGCTTACCATAGATAGAACGCCTTGAATATAAGCCTTTTGTGAGGAGAAGCCATCATATTTATTTCGTGAGGAGAACCCCATAGAATCAATGTGTTTTAACCTTTTGAATGGAAAAAGTAAGTGGTGGAACCATATCGAATGAAATGGTGCGGAACCTTGAGTCAAGGAGAAAACTAGAACCATGAAGGAATAGTAATCATGGTCTCAACCCATATAAACCGGCAGTATCGCACGGCACCTACAGTGGTAAGAGGAATTGTGAAAAAAAATGTGATTCCACAAAGTGAAGGACATGTGTCCAAGAGTGGTTTGGAAAAACCACCTATATCGCGCGATTTGGGAAGATTAACCCTCATGTTATTTGGTCACGCGATATTCTGTTTTGGTCGTTAGATCACTGAAGCGAACGTGAAAAATTGTCAACCGTTGGATCTGAAGGGAGGTTTAAAGACTGGGACCCAGTCCATCACGTGAAATTGCAGCATTAAACGACGTGCACTTTCATAGCGCGACTGTCATTAAATGTGTTAGCGGGGGCGTGAGAGGCTTACAGTCGTTGGATGGACGTGACAGTTAAAAGACATGTGCTGGAGCCCGATGCAATAAGTTTAAACACGAAGCCCAAACAAATATTCGAGGCTCATGAATTGGGTCTTATCCAAAGTTTATAAATAAGGGAATGTGGATCAATGTAAATTAATGCATATGAATGTCACTAAAATATGAATTGTTAAGGGTGAAGATTGCATAATGGGGATACATGGGTTTAAAATGAGCGGAATATTCATTCTGTGAGAGTGTGGTATGACTATGGTTTATAACCATAGAACAGTAGAAAGTTAAAACTTCCCGCATATGAAGAGTTAGTATCAGGCTTTAATAAAAAGGGGTATGTTATAGGCATTGTGGGTTTTTATAGCCCTTGAAGAAAAAGCTTCCACATTAAAGTTAAGATTGTCTAGATAGTAAATAAAAGTTAAAATTTGGGGTAATAATATATGCAGTTTGATGTATGTGTGGGCCCGAGTACATTGAGTTTTACTCCAAAGTTGAGATATTCATGATGCATTCATTAAGCGGGGTTCAAATATGGCTCATTGACCATTGGTTTTAAAACCTGAGTTATATGTCGAGACTTATATAATGGTTTGGTCAGAATATTCGAATATTAATTCGAAAAATTATAAGAGGGGTTTGATTATGGTTTTAATCATAGGTTTGAAGATGAAAAGTGAGAAAGCTTATGCTTATGCAATTGGCTGTAGAGCTATATAACTCACAGTGAAATGATTTATAAAAGAACTTCCACAATGAACAGAGATTGCCCAGATTGGAGAGATCGAGGACCCTTTTGGATGATTAATCATAAATGCATTTTTATATGCATGAGGCTTTGAGATTTATTAGGGGCTGAACTTGTAAAGCAATTATATATGCAGCAGATACATAATTGCAGTAAACAACAGAGGTATGGAGAACAGTTACTTAACAGCAGCAGAAAAGACAAAACCAACAAGCCAAGGGCCAGAAAAAGGGTTGAGTGAAATTTATATATGTAACTAAAAATGTGAATGTAAATTTTTTCATTAATTTTATA
Source organism: Pinus albicaulis (assembly GCA_034641835.2). Lineage (NCBI taxonomy): Eukaryota > Viridiplantae > Streptophyta > Pinopsida > Pinales > Pinaceae > Pinus > Pinus albicaulis. Next base: position 56,024 of record JAXQQM020088349.1, on the reverse strand, counting down.
TTTTTTGTGATGCAAAGGCAAGTCTCTGGTAGGAAAAAAAAACTGCACTGTAAAACAGAAATTTGTATAAATTGCTATATTTTTCTGAATGAGCTGGACAAAGAAATGAAAAGATAGAAGGCAAAGAGTCAGGGCTATTCACTTCGAATTCCCTGTGGAATAAAAACAATCATGAGGAAAAATCTATAAATGATATCACATTGATATGCATAGAGAGGTTAGAGAATGCAGAAATGAAGCAGTGAGGCAGAGAAAAAGGAGGAGCTGAAAGAGAATCTTAGAAGATGCAGAGATGATACAGGGCAGATATGAGGACTGATGGACAGCAGAAAATAAGGAACAAAACAGAGCTGATATCCATGTAAATTATCAAGTGTTTTCTTTTGAAAGAGTGAGGAAGTTAGAAATTCCCTATAAATTTGTAGCTTGATAGATGTTAGTTGTAGCTAACTGAGGTAGGAGCCTCCTCGTAGGCCGTATTCGCTTAAAATAAGAGGAAGTTGGTGCTTCCATATCAAGTTGTAGCTTGATAGAAGTCGGGCGAGAGTCCGACTGAGGTAGGAGCCTCCGTAGGTTGGTGCCGCAGAAATTGATGTGAGTTAGATCTTCCTTACAAGTTGTAGCTGTATACTCGGAGGGTAGGAGCCTCCTTGGGGTTGGAGCCCACTCGGAAATCGGGCAGAGAGGGAGTTGGAGCTTGCCTTTGCATCACAACAATAAGATGTGGTTTTATCCCCTTTATGGGTTTCCACTTATATGGTGTGTCTCTGCATGATGTTTATGTGTTGATATGGTTTATCTAACTGTATCAATACTTGTTGCTCTCATCAAGTCCGGGTGTTACATTATCTTAATACTTGTTGCTCACATTCTAAGATTACTCACATATTAAGTTGAACATGAAATGAACTTGTAAATAAGTTTTAATGGAAAAGTTTTAAAAGTCCATGAATGTGTTAAATTGATTCACCCCCCTCTCAGTTTAACTAAAGGTTCAACGTACTTCTGTGATGTCGTTAGAATTGCATTGAAAAGAACATTAAAGAACACATTTTCATGCATTAAGTAAGAGAAAACAAGACAAAAATCAACAACATAAGAACACGAGAAGTTGATAACAGAGTTCATCCAGTGTGGGCTACGTCTCTGGGCCCAGTGTCAATATGGGGTACGCCGCTTCATATAGTGCTGGAAATGGTGATGATGTATATGGACTATGTTTTCTGTCATATAAGGATATATTCCCTCAACATGAGTGGCTTGTATCTCCACAAGACATTTTGCTACAAGAACTTTCACTCACAATAGGCCTCCTATCAACATGACATAATCTCACACCAGGTGACAATGAGGATACCTTCATCAAGGTTACATAGGGATCTCAATCAAACATAGCAATCCATGGCGAATACATCTCACATGAAATCGAAACATAGATCCCGCAACATACATCAAACATGGATCTAAACAACATATTACATCTCACATTTAATGAAAAAATCAGCACATGACATCAATCAGCATATACCTCAATCCCTGAAGTTGGATGAAGAAGTGGATGCTTAGTTGTTGAATCTGGTTGCACCATCGAATTCGTGGCGTCGAGAGGCATAAAATTGACTGTCCACACTTGGGGATCTAACACCGTCAGTTCAATCTGGAAAATGACCAAAAAATGAGAATATTTTCTGCTAAAGCGAACATCGCCATTAGATTCCTGTCGTTGAGAGGTGTAAAATTGGCATAAAATTTGTCAAAAAATAACTCCGACAAGTTCTGCGCCTCAAGAAATCTTTCTGATGCCCCTCTAGATTCCTTGGGCAAGGTTCCACCCTTCTGGCCGTTCATGGTTCCACACATGAAAATAAAAAAATATTAAATGTTGAAAAGCGTGTTGTTCCTCCACGTTGTGCCTTTTATTTTCTCATGGCTCCATTGGCCTCCCTATGCCCTCATCTCCCATGTATTCTCCATCATTCTCCATGGTTTCCTTGAACCATTTGAGTGCCATTTTATAACAAAGTGTGAGTGTGAATAAGACAAAGTGTGAGGTTGGCACATTGGATGGCCTAATCATATTAAGATACTTGTTGTTGGGAGGTTTTGGGTTCAAATCCCATTGACTCCCAATATTTTTTTAAAACCCAATTTTAGTTTTAATATAGCTTTTTCAAACTATAATATATGGAATTTGTATGTCCACATTGCAATGACTCCTAGAGAATAAGACAAAAAAATGGAGGTTGAACCATCCAAGGCCACTTGGGCCTAATTTGAGGTTCCATTTGCCACCATGTGATTGGGCCATGTGGCAAGCCCTCATTGGTCCACATCATATGCCACCTCTACCACCTACTTTCCATGTGTCGACTTGTGGTGCTGCCACATCACCTTTTTGTGGGTCCACCTATTTTGTTAACTAGGCTGCCATATTAGCCTTGTGGGTCCCACTATCCCTACCACATGTCATCCATACAACTTGCCACGTGGCAAAATGTTGACATTGACTCTTTTTTTTGTTTGGTACAAACTTCAAACTGCGATAACTTTCTCATACAGACTCGGATTTGAGTGTCGTCCACGCCATTGGAATCAGGGCGACGATAAATAAAATATTTTCCTAGTTCAAAAGAATTCTGACCACTTTGATTTTTGACCATTTATGAGCCCTCTTAGTCTCATAAGGTTTTCTGGAGCCACCTAGATCAATCCTCCACACTGCAATGCTTTTGGTCCACCAAAAGCATGAAAACAATCTACAACTAAATTGTACATCGTCTGCAACACACGTTTCTTGAAAGGTCACCCTTCATTCTCCTTCACCTTTGTTCTTCAGAGCCATAAGCGATGAGCTGACACCTGCATCCTCTACAAACTTGTAGTACAATCTTCTTACAAATTCCCTACTTAATTACATGACCAACTATTACCCAAGCATCCCATACTTGCCACAAGTATATAACACATACTCTGTGGTCAATTTTACATTAAAATGGAATCAATACCCCAGCTATCAATACAAGGCCAAAACATCATTGTTATTTCATAAGTGATGGAAAATACATCATCACTTTTACATTTTAAATTACAACACATGATTTAAAAAATAAGGCCATGACAGATTACCACACCTAGGAAAACCATCTCTCACTTATCAAAGTGAATAGGTCATCTCTCTATGGTGCATTTTCTTTTCGAACAATTGTTTCAACTGGTTCACGTATGGACACTTTTTCCTTGAGACGTTACTCTGGATGGACCCTCCAACACATGGCTCTTTGGTAGGTACTTCTATTACAATGACTGCAGTGAGTCTTCTTCCTCCATACCTACTTCACCTTCTTCTTTTCCTATGGTGGAGAAGGCCTTTCACGTCCCATCCTCTTTCACGCTCCCATTCTCTTCTAGCACTCAGCAAACACATGGTTATGTAAACCACAAAAAACACTTGTTTTTCGATGCCATGATTTATGTTCATTATTAGAAATATGCTTATAATCAAAATGAACATTAGAATACTGAGACTTGTTATACATTTCTTGTTGGTCCCTGGTGCAATCATGTTGATAAGAACTTGCCTCGGCTCTTTCTCTGGAATGTGCGTTGTCATAGGATGATGGTGAAGTGCTCCCATCGTTCTCTTTCCCCAATCGTTTCAACCATGTATTGGAAGCTTCTAACACCTTTGAGCATTGTCCTTCAGTGTATCCCAAACCTATGAATCGAGGTCTCTGCACAACCTCCAATGGCTGAGTTATGCCTTCGCCATTAACACCAATTCCTTCTCCTTTATACCCCATTTCTGTAAGGAGTCTCATGCCAATTCTTGTAATTGGTATCTCCAAATTTACAACAGAAATAAAAGAATTTGAAGATGAAACTGAAGAGAAATAAACATTTTTTACCTCAATTGTTGATTCATACACAAGTGATGATGACTTATTTAAGCCTTCTTTACGCTTCAACTTATCCAAGGCCTCTTCTGCGGCTCGCAACTGAAGCTGTAATCTCTGCTTCTCTTCTTTCTCTTCTCTTAATAGCCTCCTTAATTCAACATTCTCTTACTGAAGACTTTGGTTGATATCCTCATTCGAATGATGAGAAGACAATGAAGGAGACTAAGAAGATGCATAAGCACTAGAAGATGTGGTTGAAGCATCGTTCTCTGAAATTTATTTATCCTCTTCCTCTATTCTATTCTCATAATTGTCATAAATTATTTCCACCATTTTGGACATCCTCAGCACAACCTGGTACATGTCTTTGTTGTCCTCCATTTCTATACATTCAATCGTTTTTCAAGCTCACAATTCAAATCAACAAGAAGACTGCTTTGATACAACTTGATCTTGGTCCATCAACTACCAGATTTACCCATGATATTTTACTTCTATGATGATGTTATAATTGCATTGAAAAGAGAATTAAAGAACACATATGCATGCTTTAAGCAAGAGGAAACAAGACAATAAACAACAACATAAGAACACAAGAATTTGATAATGGAGTTCACCCAATGTGGGCTACATCTCCGGGCCCGATGTAAATATGGGGTAGGCCGCTTCATATAGTGCTAGAAATGGTGATGATGTACATGAGCTGCATTTTCTATCATACAAGGATATATTCCCTCAACATGAGTGGTTTGTCTCTCCATGAGACGTTCCACTACAGGAACTCTCACTCACAATAGGCCTCCTATCAGCATGAGATAATCTCACACCAGGTGACAATGAGGATCCCTTCATCAAGGTTACATAGGGATCTCAATAAAAGATAACAATACATGGTGAATACATATCACATGAATTTGAAACATAGATCCTCCAACATACATCAAGCAGGGATCTAAACAACATATTCCATCTCATAATTAATGATCAAAGAATCACATGAAATCAATACTGCATATACCTCAACCCCTAAAGTTGGCTAAAGAAGTGGATGTTCAGCTGTTGAATCTAGCTCCAGCATCAAATTTGTGGCATCGAGAGGCATAAAATCGACTATCCACACTTTGTAATCTGACACTATCACTCCAATATATAAAATGGTCGAAAAATGGGAAGCTCTTCTGCTAAAACAGACATCTCCATTGGATTCCTATCGTCGAGAGGTGTAAAATTGACATAAATTTTTCAAAAACTCACTCTCGCAAGTTTTGCGCCTCAGGGAATCTTTATGATGCCCCTCAAGATTCCCTGGGCAAGGTTCCACCCCTCTGGCCACTCATGGTTCCACACCTGCAAAAAAAAAATTATTAAATGTGGAAAAGCATGCGGGCCCTCCACATTATACCACAGAGAGTATATAAAATGAAAAAATATATAAGAAATCCTCACAGGAGTAATATCCTAAGACTCCATGTCCATATCTAATGGTGGAATCTCATCAATAGAATCCATATGGGGAGCAATTGCAAAAACATTTACAGATTCAATCAAATCCTTGTGGTCCTGCAATGTTGGAGACCAAAACCCATACATCTATTGATTAGTTGAAATGTCAATATATGTTGGAAAAAAAAGGCTCGTCATCATGTCTATAATAGGAAAGGAACTTTGCTGTAGTTGCACATAAGAACCGCACCTTGGACTATTCGAAATGGGAGATAACCAGGACATTTGATATTTCTATTTGTAGAAATTTCTTCTAACAACTTCCATCTAAAGCCCCAATCATCGTAAAAGTATTCAATCCTTAGTTCAACACATAGGTGACAAAATTGGAAATTATCTATTTCTTCAATTGACCATACAGAAGTGGTGCCATATTTGACAAGGCATATCAACTAATTCCTGTATATTTATAATGGCATAAATCTTATGTTAGTGATTGGAAAAAATGAAAAACCCCATTCATTTTTTATTACATTAAACTAGTAGATTTTATACCCATGTCGAGGATAATCTTCATACTCCTTGTCCAGATAGAGCCAAAATAATTTACTTTTATAAAACACTCCATTCTGAGGGGGTGAAGTGCCACCAAATGGAATATGAGCCCTTCGCCAAACCCTGTCAAGACTACTGTAAACATAAAATTTAGACTGCATTATATCATAGATATGTGTTAGAACAACCCAGTCATATTTTTTGTTGCATACATTTTCCAATAATGAAAAGAATTCCCAGTCTCCAATTCATATTGGACGAATGTTTTTAAAGGCCTTTGTAAATGGATTCACTACAAAATAGTTGCGTGACTCGGAGCATTATGTTGGTAAGGATAAAACTACCATTGATCCAATAGTAGAATCTACTTTGTATCTTCAATCTATGAATCGCAAATGAAAATGAGATATGTGCCCATTTTGATTAAGGTATTTAGAAACAAAATAATTTTCTTCATCATTGAGGAAAGGAACCATAAATCCAAATTCACTTGTGGAGATATTATTGCAACGCAATAAGAAATAAGGGTTTTGAAAAACATTCTTCCATTGGTTACAAATAGTGCCAAAATTTATCAGAATCGATTTCAAGAATTTGGAATGGAAGAAATCTTCACATAGTTGGATCCATGATCAAACAAGGAAATCACCTAACATAAAAGAAAACACATGTGATATCAACAAACAATTTTCAATTAATGTTGAATAGAGTTAAAAGTAACAGACATACACAATTTTTCGTCTACATATATAGTAAAATTCACATATAAATATTGTATAAAATCATATGAATGATAAGAAAATTATTACAATGGTGAAAACAACTCACAATTTTATAAACAAAATGTTTACAATCCAATATTAGTAATGTTAATAAATATATTTTTATGTTTGTATTAATGTTTATTTTTAATATTTATGTTAATTTTTTGATGTTAAATATAATTATTAACAAAAAAAACCATTTATTTTAACATTAAATAACTTAATGTTATAAAAGTTATAACCTAATGCTACATGAACCAAATGATATAAAAATACCAAAATTTTTAATTTTAATTTCCTTGAACCAAAAAAGACCTAAAGTTAAATTCTAATGTCATTAAAACTAAATAAACCTAAAGTTATCAATCCTAGTGTTTAATGATTCAATGAGAATCTTCACATTAATGTATAAATGCAAAATTTATTTTTATAGAAATTTATATGTTTAACTTTAACATCTATATTTATTATTAATATTATTAATATTAATATTAATTAACATTAAAAGAGATATTGATATTTAATATTAATATTAATAATTTCTTTATTAATTTGAAACATTTATATTTATTATTAAAGTTAATATCAATCTATATTATTTAATTATAGAGATTAATTTATTAATCAATATTTATTTTAATAATATTGCTGTTAATTTTAAATAAATAATAATAATAATAATGATAATAGAAATAATATTAATATTAATAATTTCTATATCGTTTTTAAACATTTATGTTTATCAATGTTTCTTAATACTAATAAAAAACATAAATATTGGACTTTATAACACATAAAAATTAAAAATCTATAATTTAAACAAATAGACTAAATATATAATTGATACAATCTCTATTTAAAACTATTTATATATAGAAAATAAATTAAATAAGTACATAAAAACACTAAAAAAAAATTATCAATTAAATTAAATAAAATTCATTGAATAAAATCTTTGTAACCCAAAAAAAAATACAATAAATCTCGTACGTTAAGTACATTGAATCTAATAAATATATTGAATGAAATTATAACAATGCAAATTAAATCTGAATGAGCTAAATTATTAAACATAATTAATATTGTATTAATGATCTTATTAATAATCTAAATTATTAAACACAGTTAATTTTGTACTAATGATCTTATTAATAATATTTTTATTAATATTATTAATCTTGCAGATGTTATTTTTTAATATTAATTACAATAATGTTGCTATCATTAATATTATTTTTAATATTAATCATCATCATTATAATTTTTAATATTAAATATTAATATTATTTCTAGTATTTATCAAAATGTAAAAGTTATTAATGTCTAAACCTAATGTTTACAATCCAATATTACTAATGTTAATAAATGTATTTTAATGTTTCTATTAATGTTTATGTTTAATAAATATTTACATAAAACAATTTTTTTAATATTAAAAAACTTAATCTTATAAACCTCAATTTATAAAATAAACTAATGCTACATGAACTAAATGATATAAAAATACCAATTTTTTTTAATTATAATATCATTGAACCTAAAAAAACCTAAAGTTGAATTATAATGTCATTAAACCTACATACAATATAGTAATAATAAATTTATGTAAGGGTAAAAATATAAATTTGAGTGATTAAAATTCCAAGGAAAAATAAAATTAAAGATTTTGTAAATATACAATTTTTTTTGTGTTGGATGTGTGAACAAATAGGGCATCCTCAAGGTTCTTTTTCCAACTGAATCAAAGGTTCACACTAACACAAGCCAAAAATGTACTTGGATGATGAATATGATTAGAATATTGAAAATAAACAAACAAATAATTTAGAGATAGATAACGATGCTTGTTCAAATCATATTTGGGAAAATCAAAGCTTGCCTTGCACGTCAATGAATGACACCTATGGGAAACTTCTCCATCAAGAATAATAGTGTAAATGTAACCCCACTTAAAAAAATAAAAACACTTTATGAATCTAACAGTTTCAATAAATTAATAAACTAAATTAATAAAAAAAAAGAACAGCAATACCAAAAGAAATTGTAAGAAGTTTCCTTTTAATAAAAGAAAAGATAGAGATGACAACAGCAGGTTTTCTCTGACATGACATGTTTTCTCTGACATTGGGTTTCCACCTAAAATCCTAGTGTTCGTATATGTTAACATCGTTTTTGTGTATTGATGCTCTATTTGCTCTTTAAATTCTCATAATCGTTGGTTAATAGATGAATAATGAAGTAATGATGCATTGATTAATGTTTAACAGATGATGAAATTAATGATCAGATAAGTTATATGGATATACGTGGGATTCTTTAACAATATTCGTGTACACACCCTAGTTTATTTTATAATTGTAGCGTATACAAATCAGAATAATACATCTGAAATTGAAGTGTGTAAAATACTTATTCACTCCCCTCCCCCCATCTTAGTATTTTTCTAACAATTGGTATCAAAGAAATTCCTACACCCTAGTTTATTTTATAATTGTAGCGTAAACAAATCAGAATAAGAGATCTGAAATTGAAGTGTGTAAAATACTTATTCACTCCCCTCCCCCATCTTAGTATTTTTCTAACAATTGGTATTAAAGCAATTCCTTAAGAAGAAGCTTGATCACTTGAAAGGAGATTCATGAAGATGAGCAATCAAGAAGGAGTATCTTATTTCTGGCCACCATTGTTTAATGTAACGAACTTTGTTTTATAGAAAGTCAGAATGAGAGAGTATTTACAGTCACTTGAATTTTATGTTTGTTCAATCGTTGAAGGATGCTATCAGTATCCATCCTCCATTCTCATAGATGAGGCAGGAAAGAAACAATATGAGAACAATGCAAAAGTTTTTAACACTCTTTTTGGAAGCTTAGCAAAATCATAATTTGTGAAGATCATTCAACTTAATACCGCAAAGGCTATATGGTACAACATCATCCAAAACTATGAAGGTAGCACCAAGTTAAAGAGTTCCAAACTTCAAACATTTATAATTCAATATGAAACTCTCATAATGCATAGGGATGATCATTAACTCAATGAGAAATCTTGGAGATGAAGTAAATTCGATACAAAACTCTCTGCCATTGAAGAAATGTAAAATCTGTAGAATCTTATTATTGAACAACTTCATAGGATCTTAACACCTTATGAAATGATAAAAGGGGGTCCATCAAATATCACAGAGGTAAAAAATTCTTATAGAGGAAAATAAAATGAGGATCTTAAGGAATTAGGTTACATATCACATGAAGAAGAGGCAAATTTCTTAAAGAAAGTCCAAATAGGAACTCGCCCCAATGCTTGTATGGCCTTCGTACTGCTCAGGCCCCTACTAGTATGTTTCCTCTATGATGGAGGTAAGTGCGCCTTACCTTATATGTTAAGTGGAAGCAACAATATTCATAAAATATATATATAATTTAATTATTTTTTATATGTGAATGGTTGAAGATCTAATTCAGATTAATTGTTTATATCCATTTTCATTTATCCTCGTAAGAAAGAATTATGTGCACAATGTGCTCTTTCACCAAATGATTCATCTTTTCTTCTTCCACTAAATCTAAAATATAGATAAGATTCAAATTCATCCAAATTTCCAATTCATTTTTCATTTTCCTCAATATAAAATAAATAAATAAAATAAAATAAAATAAAAACATTTTCCTCAATATCAAAAAAATAAAAAAGTCGTTAAAATTTACACAAATAAATCCTATTTTATTATAACAAAACAGTTCCAAGATCTACAAAATAAGTTTGATTTAGACAGCGATTAAAAAAGAAGAAGGTTGGGGTACATTAAAAGAATTGTTTGAATCTCCATATAAAATAATTAAAATTAAAAATACTTTGAAAAACAGACGTTAGAAAACTTCATAAAGCAACTTCGATCGAGGTAGAAATTTAGTGCGAGTGTTCAGGTTCTACTTCTATGGCATTGATTACGGAAAGAATCCAATGGCGACTATTTCTTGACCAGATCAGTAGTAAGTATTTTTATTTAAATTTGAATATGAATTCAAAAGTAATTGTATAATCCAAAGATGGTAAAGAAAGTCCATTTTTATTTAAAATAAAAATTAAAACCTTATTTTCATTGAATCAATGCGAAAAACAAATTCATTAATATAATCTGGATTTCACGTTTCTATCTCTCCAAATTTGATTGTTTTGCCCTTTGACATTCATCCAACCAGTCAGTAAATCTGCTAAATGTAAACAACATGAAATACGATCGTATATATAACATATGAAAATGTGAAATATATTGTAAAATATATTGTTTCATTCGATCCAATTTGTTTTCATGGGATCGCTGGAGACTTACACATCAATTGGCTCGCTCAAATCTGAATACTTGATTGAAAGGAAAAAAGAATGAAATATTGGTTAGCCCATATAACTCGAATGAAGGAAGTAACTTCATACACACTACAGAAAGTTAATAACATGGAAACCCACTGTTGATGGTGATGGAATAGGCGGCTGCGCACATCCTGCACTTGAGTTCTCCGATCATTTGCTTTCGATCCCTAATACATGAAAAATTCATAATCAGACGCAATTATATATAATCCTAATCCTAATAAATCATAAAATTGTGAAGAACTGAAAAACACTAATGGTAGGTCACATGGCACATTCCACGCCACTTGGATGACTACAAAATGGACAGTTAAAAACTGTTTCTAATTTTGATTGCTTTTTGCGCGGTTGTTTCGATGCAGCAGACTTCTTTCTTTTTCCCATTATAACAGTCGCAAATACTAACTAACAAAACCGGAAACCAAATACGAACTAACAAATTCGGAAACCAAATATGTAATGTAATTTTTTTTTTTCAACATTAACCAATATCCATATAAATACATTATTATCATATAGGAAGTATCTATTTCATGGTTAAAATCGAGTGTGCCCAAGTATCTATTTCATGGTTAAAATCTAGTCGGCCCAAAAGGTTAAAATTTGGTGAGGAGAAAGTCATTGAGCATGCATGCTTTTAATTTTTTTAAATATGTTTAAAAATGATGTACTTTAATAATATAAAAGGTATCTTTTTTGGCTAGAACAGTAAACTATTCAGATTTACATACATAATATATATATATATGAATATATTATTATTTTTAAAGTAATTTTAATATGATATAATTATATTGTTCTTGTTTTAGGTGTTTTTTTTTAAATATAACTATTTAAATATGATAGATGAAAAATAACATTACTAAGATACAATATTATTAAAATTTTATATTTTTTTATTTAAATTTAACATTATTTAAAATATTTAATAAAATGGTTAAAAAACACATATGTATTATGAAATAGCATTTACATTATAAGTAAAATACACATATTGTAGAAAAAAATATATAAATATTACAAAATGGTTTAATCATGCACAAAGATGAAAATAGCATGTTATTCTAAAAATCCTAAATAATATACCACCACAAGTAAAAGATCCATAGCAAAAAAACTCAACCATTACCACTTTCACCATTAAAAAAGTAATATGAACATATAGTCTTCCATTTTTTTTGAGGTGCTTCTTTTTCTTGTGACGTGCTTCTTTTTCTTTTTGCATAAAGAAGACCAAGGTGTTGTACATCAAGAATTGGTGTTCATAGATATTGGAAATGAAATACTATTTATAAGTTTAAAATTAGCAAACTTACATATTAAACACAATAATTCAATAAAACAAAACCTCACTACACATATGTAAGGATGATTTTTCTTACTATAGCCAAATTTTCAAGCACTGATTTAATGATCAATTATAAACCTTGATAGTCTATTTCATGTTTTTTTTTATAATAATTTCATCAATCATTAATCTCATTAAGAAAGATAAGAGAAATATATATAGGAATAGTGACACTTACATTATCAGTAGAAAAATCATGCATAGAAAATGAACATTTTGAAAAAGTGATGTATAGAAAAATCATGTTTGGAGATGCAAAAATAAAATTACTATTTAAAAAGATGAATAAAAAAAAGGAATATCCAAAATTCACTCAAATTTATTTAACATAATATCCAACTATATATAATAATAAAAAATTAAGAAATACCATACATAATACTTAGTAGTATTGGTGTCATTATTATTTCATATCTATATTTCCCATTAACAATAATATAAACATATAAGCAATTATATTAATACAATAAATTGAAAAATCATCCTAACAAAATTATAATATTATTATTAAATAGATATAATTTATCATAATAGTTCATAATAATTGTGTATGTCAATTAAATAAACCTTAACTATTCCATTAATTATCAAAGAAAATGAGTCATACTTATATTGATCCAGATTGGATCATTATACTGTTCGTCATTTATCTCAATGCTTTTAGAGTGAAAAAAGTGGAGGAATCAACTGACAGGATTTTTTTTACCAACGGGACCTAGTTTGGAGAAACAAGGTCTGAAAACCTTTCAAGAACATTTTGAGGCATCAAATGACATTTTTTTGGGTTAAAAATTATCGTTTTGGTACTGCATATTCCCTTGATATTATATATATATAGTTGTTTCCAACGACATGAGAATTTCATAAATCAAATTATGTATGCAAAAGCTATGTCACCCATAAGTTGACCTTCCTATTTTCACCACCATATTCAAGAGGATGCCATGCTAGACACGTGATTGTGCTAGACACATGATTTTTATGTAGAATAATCTCAAAAATTTAATATTGTAAATTTGGTTAAGATTTGAGGTAGTCAAACCTAACCACTAGGTAAGCTATCAAGTTGTACTATAACGCAGCCATTAGGAGGAAAGGGATTCAATTATTTCTAATGGATTTTTATATAGTTGAGCAAAAATATCCAAGAGGGGTAGGAGGTAGAGCGCACATACACGATTTGTGCATTGTGGCAACCCATCAGAGACAGGTCATATTTATTTGTACTTTCAACCATATTTACATTCAGAGAAAGAGAGTAGAGTGGCCTCACATTTCAACAGGGTTTTTCTCCTAATAGGGCTTCCCGGAGCATATATTGTGTCAAATGTGTGTGTGGGAATTTATTTTTCCATTCTCTATTTTCTGCATAATTTTAATGTGCCTGCATGCACTATTAACAATAGATATACATATCCAAAAATCTAGGAGAACTATAATACTATAGAATTTCATATTTTTAATATAATATTTTCAGATTTGTTGTGATGAATTTCTCATAAAATATCCACAACAATTTAAAAATCATTGATGAAACCTGGACTAAACAGAGAGGGGGGGTGAATTAGTTTAGTCCATTCATGGACATTAAAATTATTTTATTAAACTCATTAACAAAATGATTCCATGAGCAGCTCAATAAATAATGATCAGAAAACTGAGTATGCAAACAACAAGCAATAAGTAGAGTAACACATCACATCAACACGTAATAATAATGCACATGGACACCATATCCCATAAGGAAGAAAACCAGGATTTTATTATTGTTGTGATGCAAAGGCAAGCTCCTACTCCTTATTACATCTGATTTTCTATAGGCTCCAACCTACAAGAGGCTGCTACCTCAAATTTATACAAGCTACAACATGCAAGGAAGCTCCAAATCCCATTTTTTTTCTGCAAGAAACCACCCACAGGAGGCACCTACCTTAACCATATCCAAATGAACAATTTATCAAGACACAACTTGAAAGGAGACCATAATCCCCTCACACAACATGAAAACAATATGTTGATTTACCTAGTTATCGATTCTGCATGTCTCCATTTTTACTTATGCCTCTTCTCCCTTCAAATTTGCTTCACATTAGCTCCATATGTGCATAATATCTCAGTCGGCTATATCACATTCTCCAACTCTCTCACCTCACTATGCGCTCCAAAATGACATCTTTGGTAGTGATATTTTGATGGTTGTTTGTATTCCACATAGGAATACGAAGAGAATAGGCTTGATTCTTTTCCTTCCATTCATTCATTTCCACATACTTCATACATTGAATATTCATCCACAAAATACATAAATAATCCAATATTCAATTCCATCAATCTGTAATGATTAAATGGATCAAATTAATGGCAACACCAATCAAAAATGTATATCATTAATGTATTACAACAATTAAGCTTCATTCACCTTTTTATTTTCCTTGGAGACTTGCCTTTGCATCACAACAATTTATCTCAGTCAAGAATTTCACATTATTACAATTTCTTCAATGTAGCAGTTTCACTGCACTTTTGTCTTCTTTGCCTTGTTGTTCATCTATACCTCTGTTGACCCTGATCTGCTCCTGTTCTATCAATCACAATATTTACAACAGTCTCCCCCTTTGGCATTAATGGAAACACATCCTCCCCCTTTCATTCCGAGAAATGTCTTCCTTTCGATGATTTCCTCCCCCTTTAACATTAATGATAGGGGGGATTACAAATTTCTTGTAGTCATTAAATGCATTAATGTCCTACAATCTACATTATTTTTTTTTTCATAAATAATGTTGATACTAATAGTGAATGAATGCCACTCCATATTGAATGAAATCCGCTCCAAATACACTTCAGAATGAGTTAACATTATAAGAGCGTTGCAAAATATTGTTGTGAGAACTCTCTGAAAACAAGAATATTGTTGGTAGAACACTTAGCATTAAGAAAACCCAAATGTACTCTGCATCGAATGATGACCGTGTGGCTCATAACATCTAAAAAAGAGTAAAATAGCTTAGGATCAACCTTTGGGCAGAATATCTGGCATAACACCAACTTCCATTCAAAGATAATTTCCAATCACTTGCTTAAGGATCACACCAATAAGATGAATCACGACATAGAACCATTGAGTGCTGCTATAAAGGAACATATATAACAATGATATATATATGAAATATATATGAAATATTTTTCCAGAATTATTGTTATATAACACTCGAATAATGCTATCAAAGACCATCTCCAATTTAGGGTATTTTTGAGCTTACTGCTACCAAAGAATATTTTGCTAAAAAATGTTGTCCACACATTTGAGTGCAATCAAGAGTCTTTGAACATGAATAAGTCACATTGAAACTATGTGTTTTTGGATAACGTTGAACATATCCCTTTCCAAATATTGTTGGAGTGTTAGACCATATATCATTGAAGCATATAATATTACATATATATATACCCAACACTCATATATAACCATCATTCAAATAATAATATCCCTATGTTATCTATCCTTGTTCAACGCAAGCAACTTATGCACTTAAAACATAATTCCTTACTGCTTACCCACATAGATCCACGAACACTTTCGACTCACTCTACAACACACTCGATGAAACAATTTAATGCAGATATAATTTCTCAACTTTTTTGACCCTTGAGATAATAGCATAACCTCCATTTTATACAACTGCCATAACATATAATGCCATCATATAGCGTCGCATATCAATGTCAATCTCGTGGTAACAACTATTTGTATTATTTCGGCCTTCTTAGTAATGAAAACACTCAAACCAAGCATGGGTGTTATCTGAAATGAATATTAATAAGAACTATTTCACCTTGGATAACAAGTTGCCTGCAAATAACATAATGCATTGTATATAATACAAAACCCTAAATACTTATTTGTTTATCATTCAGTTCTTTGAATACTTCTATACAAATTTCCATATATAATATTATGACAGTTAGAAAATAAAAATCATATATTATGTTGTATTGACATAGATATTGTTGGTGTCTTTGAGTTGTTGCCGCAGAGCAGTGTGTTGTAATAGCAAGCTGGGTCATTAAAGGAGATGAATCAACCGTAGGGAACGACCGAAGTCGTTGGATGCATGTGAGAAGAAAGTAAGCTAAAAGGGGGTCGCCTTCATTGTAAAAATCTTGTGCATCTCCTGTAACAAAAATCGTAACCTTTTGGATGGATGGATTATGAAACAGAAAAAAGAAGATGCCCTCTTTAGAACGACTGCTTCAACCACAGCTGGATTAGAAAAGGGGTGGTCTTTATCTGCTCCTACAGGGAGGACGATTCTCCATACTATGTTTATAAACTTATTAAAACCCACAACCTCCACCTTTGACCCTAATTCACATCCAATTAATTCTTCTCCTTTGAAGCTGGGGTGAACCAGAATGGCCCCTTGTAAACGCAGCCCATCCAAATTTCTTCCACTCGCAAGGATGCCCACTTGGTGCACCATGTTGACTCCAGCACTGTCACAAGCTAAGAACACTTTCCTGAAATTTGTGTGTCAAGCGAGCCACGGATCGACAGACACTCCCTCTACTGCCTCTACTTGGCGGTGAAGCCATTTAGGAACACCCAAAAAATTTTCATAACCTGCATGTACACAATGCTTGGGCGCTTTCTTGTACTCCACGGAAACACATATCACCTTGGCCTCTATAGCGACTTCACTGACATAATTTTGATAAAGGAGTCAGAGACCCAATCCGATGTAGAAAACCCCTCTATGAATGTACACTGTCAATAACGCTGCCACTATTACTTCTAGATCCAGCTCCAGCTTCTGACAATCTCCTTGGCCCCATGCAGGGGCGAGTAATAAACGATGCCATAAACATTGACGCTCCATCATAATATCGCTCCAGACAATTTCATAACGCTGCTCTATAGTAGATAATGCTACTTAGTGATGCCCCAAGCAATCAACGCTACAAGTAATGCATGTAATACAAATTTCAATTCCAATATAACATCATGGAAACTCAAAGGTTATTATTTTTTTGTTTTCTCGAATTTGTGTGGAGCTTTGATAGTCAGCTGAATTGGCGCAACTCCATACATTAATTAAAGTAGAAAATCATCAAAACATAGATTATTGTAGGGTGAGTGTTGCTCCCATCAAATAATATTAACACATATAAATAACGCCATTTCCAATATTATAATAATGTTGCTCCAATTATAATACTCAACAGAGGTCAATATTAATAACAATACTGTAGAAAACCACTGAACTGAACCACACACTGAATAATGCAGCACCAATTTCCAGCATATATTTAACACTGACCAATGATAATTCATTAATGCACAATGCCAATCCCAATATCAGAATATATAGCTCTGCAAACACTCTCATAATTTCAATGATGCATGTAACGCCATATTCCGCAGCCACATCAGTAATTTTTTCAGGTGCTCCATAAAATCCAACGCTCTTTATTTCTTGAACAATAATACTAAATTCTTTAAAACTATCCAATGTAATAACACTTCCACCCTCTTGTCTACACCAATGCATCCAATGTCTGAAAATGTCATATTATGCAAATATTTGACTGACAAAAAATTCCATCCGCTAAGAATAATATCAGAAATATCGCTGAGAAATAACGCAATGGCTTTATAACTGGAAATGGCTATGTAATCATTCTGATTTCGGTGAATCCATAACACTCTGATGCCACAATTGCAATGTTCTTGCACTGATTACACTGCTCCACTGTCTTTTCTTCTGCCATAAATGCAACGCTCAACTAGCCTTAGTTTTTTATGCCACTGCAATATAACTATTGCTGGAGCATACCGCCTAACTACAAATTTAATTCCCTCTAAGTTAGCATCAGATGTTTCAATCAAGGTGGAAGAATATCTTTGTATGTGACCCGGAGAAAACATCTAGAATTTTGAAAACAAAAGTTCAAAATGGCCAAGAAACGACTTTACTATTTTTATTTTCTCTATTTTATAGACACAGAATAATGAGGTTATGGGTTCCAATCTGGCTATTGGCTCTAGTGGAAGTACCTTTCTTCAACCTTGACAGGCTTCCTAGGCCTAACTATCACATAAGTCGGGGACCATGACCATGAGATTTTTAAGGGCCAGAAAAGGAGAGGAAAGAGAAGTAATTCATCGAAGAAAACAAAAATCCATGCGTTGTTCATAACATTCAATTTCCATGTTCAGTACATTGTTTTCCATATAAATGTACACTTATAATACGATAAATTGGTGATGAAGGCGAAGACGATAATCAAACCACATGCTAGTTAGTTGTAGCACAAAAATTTGAAGTGTGCCAATTGGTTTATCTCTGAGGTACCCCAATTTCACATTCATTCACTTTTGCAGTGAAAATGCGGAGTAGGGTCCCTTCATTTCCTGCTATGAGGAAAGTCGATTTGCACCCTTTGTGAGAGGATTTCTTTTATTGCAAGAAACGAGTGCTGGAGTGAATCTAATCCTTTTGTAAAATAGATTATTAGATGCCCATATTACTGTCTTTTGTTGTATATTTTTTAAACTAGATGAAATCTCTCCCGAGATGCATTTTTCATAGACTCTCACACTTATATCCCTTTGAAGATACTATCATATTTGTTATGAGAGGCACATGGTATCCAATAAAGATCTCTTTTGCTCCCATTTTTAACACAATAAGAGATGCGTCCAGTATGGAAAATTGAGAGCAGATCATGATCAAAATCCCATTGTACTTATTTCCATTCCTTACTTGAATTTTAAATTGTATTCACTATTTAATATTCATATATTTGTGATGCATTAAATATATTATACTGATTTCTTTTAAATATTACAGAATTTGCAGGTTTCACTAAATTTTGATGCATCACTTATCTTATTGAATTGATGATCTCTATCAAGAAATTTTAGGTTATGCTTTCTTATGGTATTTGAAAGAAGAGAGAAACTCATGATGTTACCACTCCCCTTGTGTTGATGCTTCTCTTTTTAATACCGACTAAATGACTTCCTTGCTTCCTAGAGAAGATCCCCCCTAAAATGAAGATAGGTTAGTAGTCTTTCTTTATTCTTCCTCTTCGACACTTTAGTAACTTGTTGTCTATTGTCTTTGTTTCCTTTTGTCACATTGTTTGGTTTTCTTTTAGTGTCCATATTTGTTTTGGGATTTTTTATAGTATGTGATAGCTTCCAGTCTTTTGCTATGTAGCCTAGATTATTACACTTATAATGCCTTTTTTCACCCAGAAAATGTTTGTATTTTCTATTTTCCATTTCAAAATGTTTGCAATCAGCAACCTTATGTCCAAATGCATAGCAGAAGAAAAAATAGCCATAGAATAAAATTATGTACCTAATGCCATATGATTTTCTAGTAGATAGAGGTCTCCTTCGATTGCTTACTTGAGGTAGCTTCTTTGTCTATTGCTTCTCTTGCTAATAATATTTGGTTTGGTTTCTCCAATAGAGTGTTGTTGTATGGCCAAGTTCATGGCAATAGAGGGATGTGACAATGCTCTTCTTAATTCTTGCGGGCTTCATATCCTCATATTTATGAGTAGATTGCAATTTATTCAATCCATTTTTTTCATCTTGATTATGTTCCTTGCCTTTGTTTGTCTCCTTGTTAACCACGCCGCTTGTCTCATTGTAACACCCCTAGTTTTATGTTTTTATTTTAAGCCAAACATTTGAACTTCAATCCAAAGGGGAGTGGACCCCAATGGATAAGTATGGTGTGGATGTAATTAATTATTTAATTATGAAAAATAAATAAAATAATTCTGTGCATATTGACCAAATGAAAATTTTGAGATCACTTTCCAAATCCATGAGGTATGGAAAGAGGCTAATACTTTCCCCAAAAATCTTTCAAAAATCCTTGAAAGAATTTATTTCTAATTTAGATTTTTGAGGAAAAATATAGATTTGCCCCAATGAGGTGGAGAGTAGTTGGGAAGAGGTAAAAAGCTGGAAAAGCAGAAAGCAGCTTTAAAATTCCCTCAATAAGGGAATCCTAGGAAAACAGGAAGAAAAGCATCCTGTAATTCTGGACGCAGAATTAGAAACAGGCTTTGGGGAGAAAAAGCTTAAATAAGCTATTCCAGAACAGATTGGGGTTGGTCTATTCTAGGAGAGGATCTCAGCTCGGGGGTGAGTTCTGGAGACAGAGGAACTCTACGGTTGAGAGGTTGGTCAATTACAGAAGTGGTATGTCCATAAATATTTTAGGAATGGTTAAAGGATCTGATTTTGTGAAATATGGTTAAGGATGGTAGAGGTTAATTTAGATTAAAAATTTTGAAGTGTGATTCCTTTTATTTAACAGAGTTGTATAGAAGAAATAAATCTTCTTAACTTTGTATATTTGTAGGAAAAAAATCTATAGGGAGAATCCATCAGAGTCTCTAAACCAATGTTGGTTTAAATCTAAGGATACATCTTACCCCAAAGATGTTTTAGTTGTTTAACTTTAATATGCTTCTGGACTAATAAGATAACTGTTACATATGTGAAAATAAAAAAAGAACACAATTCCATGTAATAGATAAAATTGAAATCAAACATACTTCAAACCTGTTCCATTTAGGTGATGGAAAAATTTATGAAGGTTAAGGAGTATATAATAAAATTATGCAGGTGTCATTATAATTGATTATAGTATTCATGAATCTTTTAAGAAGCAAGGAAAACCTCAAGAAAAAATTTACAGTTAGAAGAGGCCATGTGGGCAGACTGTATAGTGTTACAACAGCTAATTTGCCTTTAGAGATCTGCATATAGAAACATAGTAACCTATAGTTGCATGTTAAACTCAAATGTAAATAGGTATAATTTATATCTGTATTGTGAAGTGAAGACTGAAAGTAAGAGGAATAACAATACAATATGTCGACTAAGGTGAACATGCATTTTAAGCATCTTGAATTTAGAAGTTTAAATCTAATTCAAACCCTTTCATTTACTAGACTAAAAACTGTGATAGAAGGTAGAAAAATATATATATATCGATAATCATTTCAGTATAGTCTATACTTGACATTAACATGAGGCAAAGTGCCATGAAAGACATTGTTATGAAATATATGAGAGAACTTTAGGTACATCTATGTACTCAAGTCATACTAACACTTTCCAAAGCTATAATACATATGTATATGCCTGAAAAATTGGAGTATAAACAATTATCTCATATAGTATTTTATCTCTCTAGACGAAATACAGATAATTTTCCTATTGTAATCTGACAGTGCATGAACAGTGTCTAGAATCAAGTGGAAGGAAATATATGAACCAAAAGTAGTTCTGTAAATGATTATAGTTCTGATATACATACTGACGAAAGAGTTATGCATTTATTAATTGGAAATAAAAACTGCATAAGCTGTCAACCATGAACTGAAGCCTAGTATCATATACAAAAACAAATAAACATCGGAAGAGAATTAATTATGAGAATTTAATGAATGTAGACATATATTATCTGGAGTCACTAATACTAACCAGACGGAAGCATGGTATAATTAAACGTAGAAAAATAAACCATTGACGAACCCAACTAATAGCATGATTTTATGAAAAGTAAAACTAATCTAGGGTAACCACGATAGTCGTTGTTATGTGTATAGGATTGTATATAATTTTAAATATACACAAGTATATGCAGACTTCCCTTTAGGTTATGAGAAGTCGGAACGCGAAATAAGTAACCAAACCCCATCAGGGAAAAACTTATACGACATTACACAGGCCGGGACTTAAAATAACAAATTATAGATGTGTTTAAGCAGACTTGTTAACATCGGTGCCTGTAAATTCTTCCTAAACTAATGACATTCCATTCTGTAGAGAATTAAAAATTATAAGAGAGAGAAATCATTTCCATTAGGAAACTGGCTAGGTCAAAAATCTTCAGTTTACCACCAACCTGGAATAAGAGAGAGAAACGTCATTAAAATATTTGACTGAAACCCAAAAGGAAAGACATAGTAAGGGAGAACGCGGTGACGGCTCGGTTAAATATTAGCTGTAATTGAAACAAATAAGAAATCGTTAGCACTTTTAATATTAAAAGGAATGTCAAAATTCAACACAAAGCTGGAGAAGAAATTCCCTTACCTGGAAAAATAGCCTCTCTTCAGCCACATGAAACCTTCAACAGTAAAGGGACGAGGGTTTAGAATTAAACTAGATAATCAATATGGCAAGGATTCGGTGGAAAAACAACAAATTGTTACAGACAGAGGAAAAATGTTTACCCTCGGCTCATAAACTTCCTCTGTCGAAGACAAAGCGAAATGATATCATCGATGGAGCAGTATTCTTTGGCGTGATAACATACAGGGTTATCAGTGAACATGGAACCATTCCCTTTCGAAGGGATGCACAAACCAACACATATCACCATAAAACGCCCACGTCAAAGTAATTATTCAATGCCAAATTTTTGAAAGAGTGGGCGTAAAACAAAAGACATCTACCAGTGTTAATATAGGGTTTTGACAAAAAAAATCCGGAGGAACACAACCATTATAAACCCCAGTAGAAATGGTAAAGAGATGGCATAGAAACTGAGAAATAAGTTGGAAAAAAATTTATATACTTACCATAACACATCGTGCCAGTATCGGTCACAAAAACCAGAGAGTGACAAGGGCGAAGTCTCGCTTTCCATAGCACCAAAGTAAGCTAGAGAATGCACCCTTTGTGGAGAAAACACTGGGAAAGAGTAAATGAAATGGCGAACGATTAAAGTAGAAGACAAGTGGAGAAACCCTAAGGATAATCCCTCTATCCACGTGGTAGCCATCGACCAATGGTTATACAGATCCAAGCATAATTACGAAGTTAAAAAAGGGACTGGGAACAAATTTATGATGAAATGTGCTGCTACAGTTGAACTGAAACTCAGGTCAGTAGAAATGGAAATAAAATAATATTGTTTCTGTGGCTCGAGACGAGATATAAATCTCGCTCGCATCATTCAAATGAACGTACGTGATTAAAATCAATATGCATTGATAACTTGACGGTTGACGATGTCGTTGTGAACAAGACAAATTTAAGTGCTATGTACCATAAGGATCACACGAGAACCCAAATTCTATACGTTGAAGATCTCTCGGTACATCATATCTTCATACGATAATATAGTTACATGTATAATGAAATTTCATTGGAGCTAAGTATAAATTCCTTCCGTTAGGATTAATTCTCACTCCACGTGACAAGGATATTAAACTCCTATATATATATATAAGCCCAAGTGTGAAGCAAACGTTGCTAGCATAGCAACTCGACATTCCATAAGATATTAAGACCATGCTATAACAGATAAATCACATGGGAAATAAATTAAGGAGCATATTAGTTAAATATAAAATAAAATTAATTTTAATACTCTTACTAGTAAACTATCACTTATAGGTATGAAGGTATACAACAATTATATTTAATATAGTTATAATAAATATAATTAAAGGAGGAGATCTTTTTGCAGAATAACTGAGTAATTGGGAATGATAAAGGGATAGTGACAATTGAAACAAATTTTTTTTTGGATTTGAGGTAGTTCGTGGAGAGACATTAAAAATGGTATCAGAGCTCATGTTAGCAAAACTGGGTTGTTGTTGTGCTCACTATATAAATTATTTTCTGTTAGAAATTTTTTTTGTTATTGATGTTGTTTTGTTTAGTGTACAGTGGTACTAGAATTGAAAGGTTAATGGTTGAAGGAGATGAAATTTATGTTGATCTCCGTGATGAACATAACACACCAGATCCCAACGCTCCTTTGATGGCTATGTTGCACGGATGGCAACGGGAGATAGCTGAGCTAAGAAGCCAGAATGACAGGCTGTCATTAGCCAGTGAGGAGCAGGAAAAGCTCATAAGAGAACTGACTTTGAGGAACAACCAAGAAGGTGAAGGTTCCAGAAAGAGGAAGAAAGGCAAGTTCTCTGATGATTCTAAAGAAGATGACACTATTAGACACCAGTCTAAACAAAGGAAGGAATTACAGGGGGACTTCCGGAAAATTAAGCCTCCCTCCTATGATGGGCAGAAGGAGGAAGATGTTGAGGCATGGTTGTTGAATATGATTAAGTATTTCCAGGTCTATGAATACGAGAGCAATTTGAAGGCCAGGTTAGCTGTCTACCAGCTGTAGGGTAAGGCTACCTTGTGGTGGAAGGAGATGAAAATGGTCCATGCCATTGATGAAAAGACAGTGACTTGGGAAGATTTCCAAGTCAAGTTTAAAAACCACTATTTGAATTAACATTATTATGATGATAAAGCAAAGGAGTTCCATGAACTCATATTGGGACAGCTCACCATAGATGAGTTTGTCACCAATTTTACAAATATTTTAAGGTATGTTCCTTATATTCGTGAAGAGAAGGAAAAAGTACAGAGGTTTTTGAACTGTTTACCTGCGGTGTACAAGGAAAAAATAGAGTTTGATAACCCAAAAACCATGGATGAAGTGGTGAGGAAAGCTAGATTATGCTACCAGCAGTTCAAAGGAAAGGGTGAGCATGGGAAAATTTGGGTAAATAAGGGTGAATTCAAAGGAAAGAAACAAAAACCAGCTTACTTGAAGAATTTTGGAAGGGACCATCAGCGGAAGAGATTTAACAAACCAAAGGAAATTCAAACTGCTCAGTCCCAGGTTGGTTCAAAACAAATAGATGGGGGAAATAAAAAGGAAGGAACCGTTAAAATGCGAGAACCTTTGAAATGTTGGGGCTGTGGAGAACCTCATCTGTTGAGGGACTGTCCACACTGAAATATTCAAATGATTATGAGGGATCGAGAAGCTACCACAGTAAATGACATAGCAAGGAATATACCCACGATCAGTGCAGCCTTGGAGAACCGACAAGTAGAACACCAAGCTACTATGGTCGAGATGGAAGGTAAGATTGCTGACCAAGCTGTTATAGTTTTGATTGATCCTGGTGCTTATTTTAGTTACATTAGTCCACAAGTTATAGAGAAATGAAATCTCAAAACTGAAAAATTTCAGCAGCCTTGGCTGGTCCAGTTAGCCACTGGCACCAAGAGAAAAGTAACTCATAAGTTACCTCAAACAGCAATTAAGTTAAATGATTTTTAGACAAAAGTAAATTTAAACATTTTTCCATTAGGCTCCTATGATTTGCTGATAGGAATGGACTGGTTAGAAAAGAGAAAGGCTATGATGAACTGTTGGGATAAAACTCTGCACTGCATAGATGAGGAAGGGAGACCCTTTATACTCAAGGGAAAACCAAAACCAATTTCTGTAAGACAAATATCAACTCTACAATTAAAAATAACAGCTAGGAAAGGGTATCAAGTATATGTTGTACATGTTAAATAATTAGGACAACAACCTGAATAAAACCTACTGGACACTCTGCCAGTGGTAAGAGAGTTCAAGGAAGTTTTTCCAGATGAGATTCCTCATCTTCCTCCCAAAAGAGAGATTGATTTTTCCATCGATTTGGTGCCTGGAGAAACACCCGTTTCCAAAGCCCCTTATCGGATGAGCCCCCCTGAACTCATGGAGTTCAAAATGAAATTGCAAGAATTGTTGGATAAGGGTTACATCAGACCGAGTGTGTCTCCTTGGGGAGCACCGGTGTTGTTCGTGAAAAACAAGGATGGAACCTTTAGAATGTGCATTGACTGCCGTCAACTGAATAAGTTGACAATAAAAAATAGATACCCATTTCCCAGAATTGATGATCTCTTTGAACAGGTAAGAGGGGCTTCTGTATTCTCTAAGATTGATCTGAGGATGGGTTATCACCAACTTAGAATTAAGGAGGAAGACATTAGTAAAATAGCTTTTCGAACCAGGTATGGTCATTACGAATTTGTAGTCCTACCTTTTGGGTTGACAAACGCCCCTGCCACTTTTATGTGCTTGATGAACAATGTTTTGAACAAGTACTTAGATAAATTTGTACTGGTGTTCATAGACGATATTCTGGTTTATTCAAAAAGTGAGGAAGAGCACCAGGAACACTTAAGAATAGTTTTGCAAACTTTGAAGGAAAACCATTTACATGCCAAATTCAGTAAATGTGAATTTTATAAAGACAAGATTCAATACTTGGGACATATTATTTCTGAACAAGGGTTGGCTGTTGACCTTGAGAAAATAAAGGCTATTAGAGAATGGCCGATGCCAACTGATGTTTCAGCATTGAGATCATTTATGGGAATTGCAGGTTATTATCGCAGATTTGTGGACATATTTTATGCAATAGCATATCCCATAACTTCACTACAAAGAAAAGGTGTCAAATTTGAGTGGACTGAAAAATTCCAAAACAGTTTTGAACAACTAAAATTAAAACTCACTATAGCCCCTATACTGAAGATTGCAGATCCTGACAAAGAGTTTGTTGTGTGTGCTGATGCAAGTAGAGAGGGGTTGGGAGGAGTTTTGCTGCAAGAAAATTCTGTTATTGCATATGAATCTAGGAAACTTAAGAAAAATGAACAGAATTACAGTGTATATGATTTGGAATTGGCTGTTGTAATTCATGCCTTGAAAATGTGGCGACACTATCTTCTTGGGAAAAAATTTACATTGATGACAGATCATATAAGTCTCAAATATTTCTTTTCTCAAACAGATTTGAATGCCCAACAAGCCATATGGTTGTCTTTCCTGAGTGAATTTGATATGGAGATAGAACATATCAAAGGGAAAGAAAACAAAATTGTTGATGCACTAAGCAGAAATGCTTGCCAAAACATAAGTAGCATTGGGGGTAGTGCTAGTCTTGATTTAGAAGAACTAGTTAAAGGGGTAGCAGATCAATATCCCAATTATGAAAGTCTGCAATTAAAAATGCAGAAAAAGGAAATGGCTGAGTACACCCAAAACCAGAAACGGCTAATCTGCTATAAGAACAGATTATATATCCCCAACGTAGAGACTTTGAAAAAGAAGATCCTAGATGAATATCATAAATGGCCATATTCATGACATCGTGGATATTAGAAAATGCTAACAGCCTTGAAAAAGAAATTGTTTTGGCCAGGAATGAAAAAATGTGTAGCAGAATATTTAGCTAGATGCATGGAATGTCAACTAGTTAAAGTTGAGCACCAGCATCCAGCTGGTCTTCTAAATCCCTTGCCAATCACAGAATGGAAGTGGGACATTGTTTCTATAGATTTCATAACTGGATTACCCATAAAAAAGTACCAGCATGACTCAGTGATGGTAGTGGTAGACACTTTAACAAAGGCTGCACACTTTATACCTGTAAAATCTACTTTTGGGACAACCCAAGTAGCAGATGTGTTCCTTAAAGAAATAGTAAGGCTACACTGGGTCCCAAAAATGATTGTTTCATATAGAGATGCTAAGTTCACAGTAGCTTTTTGGAAAGGTTTGTTTGGGGGCATGGGCACTAAACTGAATTTTAGTACTGCCTATCACCCTCAGATAGACGGTCAAACAGAGAGAATGAATCAGATTCTGGAGGATATGCTAAGAATGTATGTGATGGATAGGCCATCAAAATGGGAAGACTACTTACATTTATCTGAATTCGCCTACAACAACAGTTATCAATCCTCCATCAAAATGAGTCCATTTGAAGCACTCTATGGAAGGAAGTGTCATACTCCATTAAGTTGGAGCCAACCTGAGAATAAGCTAGTGTTGGGGCAAGATACCTTACAAGAAATGGAGAGGATTGTCAAACAAATACAAATAAATATCAAGATAGCACGGGATCGACAGAAAAAATATGATGATAAAAAGAGGGTGCATCGAGAGTTAAAAGTGGGTGATCATGTGTACCTGCGTATTAAACCAAAAAAGAGCACACTTTATGCTGGAAGTTGTGCAAAATTGGCTCCTAGATATTGTGGGCCTTTTGAAGTATTAGAAAGGCTGGGACCAGTGGCTTATAAGTTGGCCCTCCCGCCCCATGTTAAAGTTCATGATTGTTTCATGTTTCATTATTAAAAAGATATATACATGACGCTTCTCACGTTGTGGATTGGAATGTGATACAGGTGGAACCAGAAGGGGATTTCCTTCCAGAGCCGCTTCAAATATTGGAGTGGGAAGAAATTGAATTGAGGAACCAAATAGTAGCAAGAGTAAAGGTGCAGTGGAAGCACTTTACTGCTGAAGAAGCTACATGGGAAGGAGAAGCTGAGATGATGGAAAAATATCAATATTTGTTTGAAAAATGAACTCTACTAGTTAGTTATCAACACCGAGGACGGTGTTTGTTTTCAGAGGGGGAATATGTAACACCCCTAGTTTTATGTTTTTCTTTTAAGATAAACATTTGAACTTCAATCCAAAGGGGAGTGGACCCTAATGGATAAGTATGGTGTGGATGTAATTAATTATTTAATTATGAAAAATAAATAAAATAATTACGTGCATATTGACCAAATGAGAATTTTGAGATCACTTGCCAAATCCATGAGGTATGGAAAGAGGCTAAGACTTTCCCCAAAAATCTTTCAAAAATCCTTGAAAGAATTTATTTCTAATTTAGATTTTTGAGGAAAAATCTAGATTTTCCCCAATGAGGTGGAGAGTAGTTGGGAAGAGGTAAAAAGCTGGAAAAGCAGAAATCAGCTTTAAAAGTCCCTCAATAAGGGAAGCCTAGGCAAACAGGAAGAAAATCATCCTGTAATTCTGGATGCAGAATTAGAAATAGGCTTTGGGGAGAAAAAGCTTAAATAAGCTATTCCAGAACAGATTGGGGTTGGTCTGTTCTAGGAGAGGATCTTAGCTCGGGGGTGAGTTCTGGAGACAAAGGAACTCTACGATTGGGAGGTTGGTCAATTACAGAAGAGGTATGTCCATAAATATTTTAGGAATGGTTAAAAGATATGATTTTGTTCAATATGGTTAAGGATTGTAGAGGTTAATTTAGATTAACAATTTTGAAGTGTGATTCCTTAGATTTAACAGAGATGTATAGAAGAAATAAATCTTCTTAACTTTGTATAGTTGTAGGAGAAAAATCTGTAGGGAGAATCCATCAGAGTCTCTAAACCAATGTTGGTTTAAATCTAAGGATACATATTACCCCAAAGATGTTTTAGTTGTTTAAATTTAATCTGCTTCTGGACTAATAATATAACTGTTACATATATGAAAAGAAAAAAAGAACACCATTCCATGTAATAGATAAAATTGAAATCAGACATACTTCAAGCCTGTTCCATTTAGATGATGGGAAAATTTATGAAGGTTAAGGAGTATAGAATAAAATTATGCAGGTGTCATTATAACTGATTATAGTATTCATGAATCCCTTAAGAAGCGAGGAAAACCTCAAGAAAAAATTTACAGTTAATATGAAGAGGCCATGTGGGCAGATTGTATAGTGTTACAACAGCTAATTTTCCTTTAGAGATCTGCATATAGAAACATAGTAACCTACATTTGCATGTTAAACTCAAATGTAAATAGTTATAAGTGAAGTGAATACTGAAAGTAAGAGGAATAACAATACAATATGCCGAGTGAGGTGAACATACATTTTAAGCATCCTGAAGTTAGAAGTTTAAATCTAATTCAGACCCTTTCATTTACTAGACTGAAAACCGTGATAGAAGGTAGAAATATATATATATATATATAGATAATCATTTTAGTGTAGTCTATACTTGACATTAACATGAGGAAAAGTGCCATGAAAGACATTGTTATGAGATATATGAGAGAACTTTAGGTACATCTATGTACTTAAGTCATAATAACACTTTCCAGAATTATAATACATATGTATATGCCTGAACAATTGGAGTATAAAAAATTAACTCATATAGTATTTTATCTCTCTGGACGTGATACAAATAATTTTCCTATTGTAATCTGACAGTGCATGAATAGTGTCTAGACTCAAGTGGAAGGAAAGATATGAACCAAAAGTATTTTTGTAAATGGTTATAGTTCTGATATACATACTGACGAAAGAGTTATGCATTTATTAATTGGAAATAAAAAATGTGTAAGCTATCAACCATGAACTGAAGCCTAGTATCATATACAAAAACAAATAAACATCGGAAGAGAATTAATTATGAGAATTTAATGAATGTAGACATTTATTATCTGGAGTCACTACTACTAACCAGATGGAAGCATGGTATAATTAAACGTAGAAAAATAAACCATTGACGAACCCAACTAATAGCATGATTTTATGGAAAATAAAACTAATCTAGGGTAACCACGATAGTCGTTGTTATGTGTACAGGACTGTATACAATTTTAAATATACGCAAGTATATGCATACTTCCCTTTGGGTTACGAGAAGTCGTAACGAGAAATAAGTAACCAAACCCCATCAGGGAAAAACATATATGACATTACACAGGCCAGGACTTAAAATAACAAAGTATAGATGTGTTTAAGTAGACTTGTTAACATCGGCGCCTGTGAATTCTTCCTAAGCTAATGACATTCCATTCTGTAGAGAATTAAAACTTATAAGAGAGAGAAATCATTTCCATCAGGAAACTGGCTAGGTCGAAAAGCTTCAGTTTACCACCAACCTGGAATAAGAGAGAGAGACATCATTAAAATATTTGACTGAAAGCCAAAATGAAAGACGTAGTAAGGGAGAACTCGGTGATGGCTCGATTAACTATTACCTGTAATTCAAACAAATAAGAAATCATTAGCGCTTTTAATATTAAAAGGAACCTCAGACTTCAACAAAAAGTTGGAGAAGAAGTTCCCTTACCTGGAAAACTAGCATCTCTTCAGCCACACGAAACCTTCAACAGTAAAGGGACGAGGGTTCAGAATTAAACTAGATAATCAATATGGCAAGGATTCGGTGGAAAAACAACAAATTGTTACAAACAGAGGAAAAACGTTTACCCTCGGCTCATAAACTTCCTCTGTCGAAGACAAAGAGAAATGATATCATCGATGGAGCGGTCTTCTCTGGCATGATAACATACAGGGTTATCAGTGAACATGGAACCATTCCCTTTCGAAGGGATGCAAAAACCAACACATATCGCCATAAAAATTTCGCGTCAAAGTAATTATTCAACGCCAAATTTTTTAAAGAGTGGGTGTAAAACAAAAGACATCTACCGGTTTTAATACAAGGTTTTGACAAAAAAAATCTGGAGGAACACAACCATTATAAACCCCAGTAGAAATGTTAAAGAGATGGCATAGAAACTGAGAAATGAGTTGGAAAAAAATTTATATACTTACCATAACACATCGTTCCAGTATCAGTCACAAAAACCAGAGAGTGACAAGGGTGAATTCTCGCTTTCCATGGCACCAGAGTAAACTAGAGAATGCACCCTTTGTGGAGAAAACACCGGGAAAGAGTAAATGAAATGGCGAACGATTAAAATAGAAGACAAACAGAGAAACCCTAAGGATAATCCCACCATCCACATGGTAGCCATAGACCAATGGTTACATGGATCCAAGCATAATTACGGAGTTAACAAAGGGACTGGTAACAAATTTAAGACGAAATGTACTGCTATAGTTGAACTGAAACTCAAGTTAGTAGGAATGGAAATAAAATAATATTGTTTCTGTGGCTCGAGATGAGATAGAAATCTCGCTCGCATCATCCAAATGAACGTACGTGATTAAAATCAATACACATTGATAACTTGACAGTTGACGATGTCGTTGTGAACAAGACAAATTTAAGTGCTATGTACCATAAAGATCACACGAGAACCCAAATGCTATACGTTGAAGATCTCTCAGTACATCATACTTCATACGATAATATAGTTACATGTATAATGAAATTTCATTGGAACTAAGTATAAATTCCTTCCGTTAGGATTAATTCTCACTCCACGTGACAAGGATATTAAACTCCTATATATATATCTATATATATATATATATATATATAAAAGCCCAAGTGTGAAGCAAACGATGCTAGCATAGCAACTCGACATTCCATAAGATATTAATACCATGCTATAACAAATAAATCACATGGGAAATAAATCAAGGAGCATATTAGTTAAATATAAAATAAAAATAATTTTAATACTGTTACTAGTAAACTATCACTTATAGGTATGAAGGTATACAACAATTATATTTAATATAGTTATATTAAATATAATTAAAGGAGGAGATCTTTTTGCAGAATGAATGAGTAATTGGAAAAAAAATTGGGAATGATAAAGGGATAGTGACAATTGAAACAAAAAATAAATGGATTTGAGGTAATTCGTGGAGAGACATTACACTCATCTTCTACATGTGTTTCAACATTGTGGTGTCCTCTTGAATAGATGATTTTTCTGATTTCATTATAGAGGTATTTTTTTCTTCTAACTGATCTAAAATTGATTGTTAGTTAATGTTGTGCTAATATCAATTTCAGAATTAAGATGAAAGTGCTTTGGTTTGCTTATCATACAAGGGTTTATACAAGTGTTTATGAGTGACAATTCATTAAACTTGATGCAATTAAGTGTTTTTTCATGAACTTAAAAGCATGGAAACTCAATGTTGGACAACAGCATAATAAAACACAACAAGAAAAAATAACAGAGACAAATACACAAGTTTTTGATGAAGGATTTCACCCCTCCTGGGCTACATCTCCTTGGTCCATCTTCATAGTGTAGACCTTTGTATTATATTCAATTGTGCAAAATTGTTGTTTACAGTCTCCTGTTGCCTCTGCAACCTACTCCAATGGATCCAAAACATAAAAAATCTACCAAGAATGACTCTTCGTGAGCCAAAATTGGTCGAAATTTGCCTGAGTTATGGAAAAAAAAAAATTCCTAGTTTTTCTCCACTAAATATTGATGTCCACAACTTAGCTCCACTAAATGTGGAAGTCCACCAAATCTGGAAGGTCCACCAAAGGCGCTTCCATGATAAGTATGCGATTAATGTTAAGATAAGTGGTGTTTAAGTGGGGTTAAGCGCGTTTAGCACTAACCCACACTTATCCATTAATGTCAGATTAACATAACATAAAGAAAAATTATTGTATTAATACACGGCTTAACACATTTAAATCTCCAAAGAATGCATTGTAGTCACTTATTGCAGATCACAATTCACAGCGTATCCCCGCTATAAATCATTCTATGTTTCCCACTCCATCTTGCGATTGCGATACCCCAACGAGATATATCGCATTGAATTGTTAACACTTTATGTTGCCTGCTCCTAAAAACCCCTGATGCGATTGGTAGGACCCACTTTATCGCCACGTCACTCACCGCGCAATCGCAAATCGAAAATCATTTTGTTGTTGCCTTATGTCCTCCACTCCTAAACTACTGATGCGAGATGTTTGAATGCAGTGACCGATCAGATGGTTTATTAAATTTTTGAAGTGCATTATTAGATGGTTACGAATATACATGCCACTAACTGAAGATTATTCGCCGAATTTATTTGCCTCTCGAGTGTGCCATGTGTCCCTTCACCATTGGCCTATAAATTCCACCAATAAGATAATCCACCATAGTAATAATTCCAAACTTAGGAAATAGGAGAAAAATTCAACTTCCCCAAGCAACATTGGAAAATATGGAGATGGCACTTGTCACAGTGTTACTGGCTAAAAATCTAGAAAATATTCCTTGAATATTCCTGAGGTGTTGATTGTACTACCTAGTCATCAGTCTCTCACTGTTCTTCACAATTTTTACCTATTTGGGAAAATGAACAATAGACCATAACTCACTCATATGAACTTGGAATTTGATGAAATGAGTTGTGTTGGATTCTTGGTGAAGAGCTCTATCCATTCGTTCAGGTTTGAATAATTTCTTATAACTTTCATTTTTTAGCTAAATACTAAGCTCTCGATCATTCCTCTCAACCAGAAGCCTTTTGGACCCCAAAAGATACTATCAGTTATTCAACAGGTGAGCATACAACTCCCTCGCCCTTTAACTCTCCATCCATTTGGCCTCTGAAGGATTTTTTCCCTTGAGTCCCACTCTAAGGTATTTGATATTTCCTCTTCTTAAAGTTATGATTCTTCTGTCAAGTATGAGATCTTGCTGAAGTTAATCAAGATGTTCTGGCGAGAAATCATCTATTGATAGCAGCTGAACATGCTCTCCTTGAACATCAATAAAATGAGGCTCAAAAAAACTCAAATTCTCAATAATAATGACAAAATATATTTCCATATAAGGAGGAAAATCTAGCTTAAATGCATTAGTACCAATATTTTATAGAATTTTAAATGGACCAAAATTGATTGGCTTGAGATTTTTACCTTCCCCTTGCAATATTTCTTTGCTGATATACAACCAAACGTCATCTCCAACATGGAATTTTTTATCAACACGGTGTTTTTCATGCCTTTCCTTGTAGCTGCTTTGACTCTTTTCAAGTTTCTCTTGCACTGTGTGATGTATCAACTAAATTTGTTGAATGAACTTTCTTGCCTTATCTATGTCACTATGACCATCTATAGTGACATATTTCTCAAAGATGAATTCCAAAGGTGATCTTGGAA
The DNA here is from genome assembly GCA_034641835.2 of Pinus albicaulis. NCBI lineage: Eukaryota > Viridiplantae > Streptophyta > Pinopsida > Pinales > Pinaceae > Pinus > Pinus albicaulis. Next base: position 21,140 of record JAXQQM020088349.1, on the reverse strand, counting down.
AATAACCAAAACATGCCTCAAATGGTGATGTGTTTGTGGAAGAATTATTTTCCTTGTTGTAGGCATGTTGAATGTAATGCAAATTTTCATCCCACAAGTTGGGATGCTTGCTGCAATAACCTCTAATAAGATGAATAATTGTATTTTTTACCTCCGCGGTTTGACCATCTGTTTGCGGGTGAAATGTTGTACTCTTCTTCAACTTTGTGTCCATCATGTCCCATAATTTTGACTAAAAATTCCCAACAAACCAGGAATCCCGATCACTTACATTAGAAGTAGGAAGACCAAAATGAACCCATACATTTTGAAAGAAAAGATTAGTGGTTTTCTCAGCTGTAAATTTTTTCCTAAATGGCATCAAATACACATTTTGTTGATCCTGTATACCACAACATACAATTAATCGTGACCTTTCCTTGACATAGGAAGACCACCTACAAAATCCATTGAGATACTCTCCCAAGGATGTGAAGGAACCAGAAGTGGAGTGTACAATCCAAGTTTCCTATTTCTAGGCTTACTTGTTGCACATAAAAAACATCCTCTAATATAATGAGATACACTATCAATCATGCGTGGACAATAATACCTTTGGAGATTCTCTATTATCTTTCCTACACTGAAATGTCCAGCAATGAATGATGTGTGTGCCTCCCTTATGATATTGTTTCTTTCTCCCTGTGGTATGCATAACTTTCCCAAGTGATACAACAAACTGTTATGCACATGATAATCTAACTCTTCATTTTGGTTTCCTTGACTCAAGATTTCATACACCTCTTGAAAATCACTAGCATATGCATATTGCTCAATGTAACTTTCATGCATAATTGAATTGTGCTTGAGTATAATTGATGAATTTACAATAGGCCTAGAGAGAAAATTAACTACCTTATTGTAGATTCCCTTTTTGTACCTCATAACCAAATGAAATTGTTGTATAAATCCCATCCATTTGGAATGTCTTGATTTCTACGACTTTGACTGTGATTGTAAGTACTACAATGGTTGATGGTCGGTATGGATAATGGTCTATTTTCCCATCAAATAGTGCTTCCATTTATTTACATTTTGTACCAATGCATAAAAATATTTATCATAGGTGGGATGATTAGTCACAAATCCATTAAAATTTTCAAAATGAAATGAAATATGCTTACCATGTTGCATGAGCACTACTCCCATAGCATAATCACTTGCATCTGTTTGGATCTCAAATGGTTGTCTAAGATCCAGAAGTGCTAATATAGGTGTTGAAATTATCTTTTGCTTTAAAGCATCAAATTATTTTTGTGTACATCTCCCCAATGGAATAATTTCTTGACACTTTTCAATGCATGTAGCGGAGTTGAAATGGAAGAAAAATTAGCAATAAATTTCCTCCAATACTCTGCTTCCCCGAGAAAGCTTCTTACCTGCGTAACTGTATTGGGCTTGGGACAATTCAAAATGACCTCTAGTTTGGAAGGTTTGATCTTCAACTCACATCCTCCAATAAAGTGCTCCAAATATACTAAATAATTCTTACCAAAATCGCACTTCGACATATTTAAAAACAATTGCTCTTTTTCCAAGACATCAAGTACCTTGTTCACATGCATGACATGCTCTTCTCTTGATTTTCTGAATATAAGTATGTCATCTAAGTAAAAAATGATGAATTCATCTAGAAAGGGTCTAAGTACATCATCCATGACTCATATGAAAGTATTTGGAGCATTTTTTAGACCAAATGGCATAACTAACCACCCAAACAATCCTTGTTTAGTTTTGAAACAAGTTTTCCAAATCTCCTCTTTAGCTATTCTAACTTGATGATAACCACTTTGCAAGTCTAACTTAATGAAATATTTTGCATACTTCAACTTATCTAGAAAATAATCAATGAGTGGGAGTGGTTAGCGATTCTTACCATGATTTTATTCGGTGCACGGAAATCGATACACATGTGACAAGTCTCGTCCTTATTTAGTACCAAAAACATTGGTGAACCACATGGCGAAGTAGATGGACATATGATACCTTTGTTTAGAAATTCTTGAATTTTCTTCTTGATTTCCAAACTCTCCATAATTGGCATGCGATACATACCAATGTTTGGAAGTGGAACATCCTGATGTAACTGAATCTCATGCTAAATTCCCCTCTTGGGAGGTAACCCATTTGGTTCTTGAAACATCTCGCCATACTGAATTACCACATCAAACAAATCAAATTTCAATTTGACATCACATCCTTCAAAAGATTCATATTCAACATCATCCTTTTTCTTGATCATGAGAAGCACAAAATTTTTACTCGCATTAACTAGCCTCTTCATTTTCCCTACATTAACTAAAGAAATATTTAGTTTCTTGTGATGATCTCTCACAATATACTCCACCCCATCCTTAAGGAAATTATTTTTTCTCTCATGGCGATAAAAAACCTCTTTCCTCATACAAATATGGACTTCCCAAGATAATCCGGGAAATTTCAAGTGGAACCACATCTAACTCGACTTCATCAACAAAGTTTGAAGTAATAGAAAATCTAAATATACATTTCCTTATAACCTATAAATTGGCATTCTTAATTATCCAACCCAAAGGGTATGGCTTATGATTTTCTATGGTTTCAAGGATAATATGTTTGAGTAATTCTTTTGAAATCAGGTTTTCTTGTGACCCACTATCAAACAATGCATAAATCTTTGTATGATTTGAAATCACTCTAACATGGAACAATTTTATCCTTGTGTCTTCATTTGGAGTGTTGTTGTGACTATGTGAGGAACTAGTACTTGCTATGGCTTCCTTTCCTTTGTTAACCATGGCTATTATCTTGGTCTCATCTCTTGAATCAGATCTAAGATCTTGTTGTGTGGTGGTAGTCATCTTTTGTTTCCCTTTGTTATTTGGTTTCTTTGGCCTTAGTTCAGGATGTAGTTTCCAACAGTGGGCTTCATCATGCCCCTCTTTGGAACAATGTTTACATGTAGTTTTCTCCCCTTATTTATTTATTCTTTCATTCTTCTTTCCCTTCATTTTCCTTGCTTCTATTTTCCCTTACCCTTGAATGGCTTCTTCTTACTAGCCTCTTCCTGAATGTTCTTTCCCCTTGCTTCAAGATGTGTGGCTTGCACACATAATTCATCTAAGTTGTTTGGGTTAAACATAAGGATGGTATGTTTTAAGTAGGAATGTAAACCCCTAATATATACCAAGAGTATGTCTTATGGATTCAAGTTTACTCCTAACAACAAAGCCCTCTTTCTAAACTACTGAGTGTACTCTTGAATTGTTCGGCCTTTGAGTTTCCTAAATTTTTTCCGACTCATTATTTATTTTTGCATATACAATAATGGATAAAACTGTATTTTAATGGAAGAAATGAATTCAAACCAAGAAATGTATATCTTACCACGAATTCACATTTCTTCTTGAGTCTTTGCCTCCCACCAAACTAGTGATGCTCCTTCTAGCCTTAATGAAGCTAATTGGATATTTATGTCATCCTCTTGTAGATTTTGAATTATGCAGTATACTTCAAATTTATGGATCCAATTGTCTAACTTCTATGCATTTACCTCACCATTGTACATGGGAAATTCAAACTTGATGTCCAATTTGAGTAATGGAGTTTTTCCATTTGGGATTTTTGAATGAGTGTGGGTGGTTTTTGTGGTGGATGTGGAAGATGAAGATGTTGATGAAGATTATGAGGATGAGGATGCTAGATATTAAGGTGGCTTTCCTCACTACCTTTAGAACTCTTCTCTTCATGTTTTTTACCATACGAAAGTCCTCCTCCATGTGGAGGCTTTGAACCTTCTCCTGCTCTTTCTGTAGTGAATGCATCAAACATGATTATAACTATTATTGGTACATCTTTGAAGTCTCTCTTAACATCCTCTTCTTCTAAATGTCCATGAGTCTCTCCAAATCCTGGCATAGTGGCTAAGGATTCAAGCTCAACCTCTGATTCTTGTACCTTCTCAATCACTTCAGCTTCTTGTGCAATTTGTACCTCTTCAATCTCAACTGCTGGAGATGGAACTTGAGGTGCTTCAAGTGCAGATTTGAGTGGAAATTTGGGTGAAGATGATTCTTTCTCAACTCTCTTTCTCCTTGTCCTAATATTAGTACTAACAACCAATAGCTTCACTTCTCCTCTCTGCAACTTCAACCTTGTAAGCATCATAACATTGCAACTATTAAAACCTTTCTTGCACAATATCAAGCAAAGCAAGAAATAAACATTTAGAAACCTTGTGCTCTGATACCAACTTGATCTGAAATTAATTGTTAGTTAATGTTGTGCTAATATCATTTTCTGAATTAACAGGAAATTCCTTTGCTTTTCTTATCATACAAGGGTTTATACAATTGTTAATGACTGAAAATTCATTAAACTTGATGAGATTAAGTGTTTTTCATGAACTTAAAAGGATGGAAACTCAATTCTGAATAGCAGCATAATAAAACACAGCAAGCACAAATAACAGAGACAAATAAACAAGTTTTTTATGAAGAAGTTCACCCCTCGTGGGCTACATCTCCTTGGTCTAGCTTTAGAGTGTGGGCCTTTGTATTAGCTTAAATTATGTAAAAGTGTTGTTTAGAGTATCTTATTGCCTTTGAAACCTACTCCAATAGCTTCAAAACATCAAAAATCTACCAAGAATGACTCTTCCTAAGCCAAAATTGGTCGAAAATTGCCTGAGTTATGAAAAAATGAAGCTTTTGTAGTTTTACTCCACTAAATCTAGATGTCTGCCAATTAACTCCACTAAATGTGGAAGTACGCCCAATATGTTGGGTTTGCCATGGCGCCGCCAATATAATTATGCGATTATTATTAATATAGTGTTGAAGTGGGGTTAAGCGCATTTAGCGCTAACCCACACTTATCTGTTAATGTCGGAATAACATAACATAACCAAAAATTATTGTGTTAATACACAACTTAATGCATTTAAATCTTCGTAGATTGCATTGTAGTCACTTATCGCAAATCGCAACGCAGCCCCGCTATAAATCATTCTATTTTTCCTACTCCCTCTTGTGGTTGCGATACCCTGATGCGATATATCGCATTGCATTGTTAATGCTTTATGTTTCCTGCTCCTAAAAACCCCTGATGCGATTGGTACGACCCACCTTATCACCACGTCACTTAACGCTCAATCGCAAATCATAAATCATTTTTATGTTGCCTTATGCCTTATGTCCTCCACTCCTAAACTACCGATGTGAGATGGTTGAATGTTGTGACTGATTAGATGGTTTATTAAAGTTTTGAAGTATTGGATTATATGGTTATGCATATACACACCACCAACTGAATATTATCTATTGTATTTCTTTGGCTCTTGGTTGTGCCACAAGGCCCTTCCCCATTGGCCTATAAATTCCACCAATAAAATAATCCACCATAGTAATAATTCCAAACTTAGGAAATAGGAGAAAAATTTAACTTCCCCAGGCAACATTGGCGAATATGGAGATGAAACTTTTCCTAGTGTCACTAGTTGAAAAACTAGAGACTATTCCATAAATATTCCTAAGGTGCTGACTAGACTACCCAGTCATCAATCTGTCACTGTTTTGCACAATTTTTACCTGTTTGGGAAAATGAACAGTAGACCATAACTCACTCATACAAACTTGGATTTTCATGAAACAAGTTGCATTGGAATCCTAGTGATGATATCTATTTGGTCATTCAGGTATGAATCATTTATGAGAACTTTCATTTTTTAGCTAAATGTTGAGCTCTTGATCACTAACCTTATATATAATATGTTATTTTCAACCACCTCACTTTTAGTTGAAACAATATCATCCTCTAATATCTCACACTGTACATCTTTCTCCTTTAGCTGATTATTCATCATCGCCTCTATTTTCCTTGCTTCTTCAAGTTGTGTCCTTAGGCTAATGATTTCCTTATTGTATTCATGTTCTCTTTCATGACATATCTGCACTAATTTATTCAAATCTTTGTTTTCATTCTCCAATCTTCTTATCTCAGTCAAAACACAGTCAAGTTTGGCTTGTTCTTCAACAATAGTTTCTTCATGGAAATCATGTCCATTCACAGTAGCAGGAACCTCATTTGATTGAACATTTTCCATTTGAAAGGGGGTTTTCTTATTCTTGCTTATCTTCTCCTTCTTAACAATGTGACCACTAATGTCTCCTTCATGCATGAGATGCAATCTCTTCCAAATTTATTTTTCAGAAGTTAAATCCATTACTATATCAAGATCCTTGTTATAAGGATTGTTTTACATTACGCATTTTTCCTTAGCATTCCACTATTGTTCTTGCAAAGAGGGAGATTCTTTGCAGTAACCATCACATAAAAGTTTCCATACCTTAGGTCCATAAGCCATTAGATCGGTTTTATCCTTATCTCTCCATTCACGAAATGTTGATGAACTCAACACATGTACACTTTGATAGACCATGACTTGACCATACCAACCTTCAAGTTGTTAGAATTATACAAAAGGAACCTTCTCGGATACCAATTGATGAACCCTTGACTAAACTGAGAGAGGGGGGGGTGAATCAGTGTAGTCCATTCATGGACATTAAAATTATTTTATTAAACTAATTAAAAAAACCATTCCATGAGCATCTCAATAAATAATGATCAGCAAACTGAATATGTGAGCAGAAAGTAATAAGCATAGTAACACATGACATCAACACGTAATAATAATGCACATGGACACCAGATATAAGTGGAAACCCATAAGGGAGAAAACCTTGATTTTATTATAGTTGTGATGTAAAGGCAAGCTCCTACTCCTTATTACATCTTATTTTCTATAGGCTCCAACCTACAAGAGGTTGCTACCTCAAATTTATGCAAGCTACAACATGCAAGTAAGCTCCAACTCTCATGTGTTTTCTGCAGGGAACCACCTAGAGGAGGCTCCTACATCAACCAGCTCCAACTGGATATTTTATCAAGACACTACTTGAAAGGAGACCACAATAGCCTCACACAACATGAAAACAATATGTCGATTTACCTGGTTAACAACTATGTATATATCCATCTTTATTTCTGCCTCTTCTCCCTTCAAATCAGCTCCATATGTGCATAATATCTCAATCAGCTCTATCACATTATCCATCTCTCTCACCTCACTATGCACTCCAAAATGACATATTTTGTAGAGAAAGTTTGATGCTTATTTTTATTCCACATAGGAATAGGAAGAGAATATGCTTGACTCTTTTCCTTCCATTCATTCATTTCCACACACTCATATCTTGAATATTAGTCCACAAAATACATAAATAATCCAATATTCAATTTCAGCTATATGTAATGATTGAATGGATCAACTTAATGCCAACATCAATCAACAATGTATATCATTAATGTATTACAACAATTCAGCTTAATGCATCTGTGTAGTTCCTTGGAGACTTGCCTTTGCATCACAACAATTTAGCTCAATCAACAATTTCACATTATTACAATTTCTTCATTATAGCAGTTCCACTGCACTTTTGTCTTCTTTGCCTTGTTGTTCATTTATACCTTTGTTTATCCTGATCTGCTCGTTTTCCATTAATGAAAATATTTCTAACAAACATATATATACCAAATAATTAATTTATTATAAAAAATTCATTATTAATATTAAATAATAAATTTATATAATATTTATAGATCACATTTATATATATAATTAATTAATGAAACTATATTTTCCTAAACTACCATAAAGCATGCCAGTTAGTCCAAAGGCTGTTAAAGACACTCTTAACCTAATGATGTCAATAATGTGTTATGCTAGAGTATTAGATGTGTAAGGGTAAAATGACAATTTGGATCTCATAAATATGGGATATGATAGAGTTATTTTGATAAAAATGAGAGTATGGGAACGATGTAATGTTTAGATTATATTTGACCTTATGTTAATTTTAGGTTGATCTACTTAAACAATTTTTAAATTTATCAAATCAATTAATATTAAAATATAAATAATTGTATTTATGATTTATATAAAAATATAATATTTTGTTGCAATATTTAGTTTGATAAACTATTTATCCAATTAATTTTTAAAAATATATATATATATATATATATATATATATATATATATATATATATATCAATGCAATATTTTTCACACATATAAACTCTATATTTAATGTTAGTTGTATTGTTGTATCTAGGATCCTAAATAAAAACATGGATTAAAAAAAAATTCATCGCTGCATATTTTAAGGCATTGTTTCTTCAGTGACAATGCCTTGGAGGAACTAGTGGGTATTAATCATCAATTTAAAGGATAGTGCTAAGAAATTATACAGATATGGCATCAAAAATATGACAACCTTTGGAATATTAAAAAAAAATCATCCAAGACAAATACGATAACTTCATAATTTATTTGAAAATGGTTAAGTTAATGTTTGGAGAGATCAAGATTTAAAGTAGTTAATGTTTCATTCGTAGCTTCTGAAATCACACAAGTAAACTTATACAAAAATAATAATACTATTCAAAGGAAATGAGGAAATATGGTTCCAAACAATACGAAGACGATTTCGGTAGATTTTTCCTATATTCATATCATGGGAAACTTGAAGGAATGAAATGAGCATATCTTCAAAAATATTTTAGCCTTTGAAGAAATTGTATGCGAAATAATTTCTAGGAGAATAAAACAAATAGTGATAGCCTCTAACTAGTCTCCTAAAATTGGGTCTGCAATGTTGGAAATATGGTTAAAGTGTTATCCTTGATGGCAAAATAATGATAAATATGTCACAATTATGGTAGAAGGATGGTTATACAAGCTAGTACAGATGCTACATGTGACATGGATAGAGGAATATCAAGTTCAGAGTCAGAGGTATGATAAACAAAAAGTGTGAAAAAGTATACACGGTTCTTTTAAAGCAAGATCATGTACATACGCAAGTATGGTAAAGCAAACTTACGTAAATATTCCGCACCATGGTAATTGGAATACCATGGGTCTTTAACATGGGATTGGACCATAGTAATGAGTGCGACAATGGATATTTGATCTTGTCAAAGAATACCATCAGCATTACTAAGGGATTTCCCTAAGTTATTGAGTAAGGCATAAGATATATAAGGAGATGGAGATAAAAGTGTTATGTGTGCAAGTTTTTTTTTTTATCTATGAATGCAGATGTGCACCAAGGAGCAAGGAAAAGGCAAAGATCTGAAATATATTATGTATGGTATCATATGTGCTTGTTTGATTTGTTTGAAAATATCTAACAATGATAGATATGTGGTGATAATTATACTCTGACATCGATATGTGATAGTAAGGGTTCTGAAGTATTCTTTGTCATTGTAGCGAAGGAATTATTCAGTGATTATAGATTTCTGCTTTGGTTTTCCTCTGAAAGGTCACGTACATATGTGGCTCCTATTCTTAGGAGTCATGTATACATTCTGTGAAAGTTCAGAATTTTTACACAGGTGTAAAACATGAGAAATGTGTACATATGCAGATGTGTTTTTGTAAAAGGCACATATATCAGGTAGGGATTTGTAGTATGAACTTTTGATGATTTTTGATCAGTTATGTTATGTTTTTTGACGTATGTCGAGATGTCTCTCTTATGATAATCTGTGTTTGACCGTTCTGGTTGGGTTGAACTGATTATGGTATGGAATGTTGACTTGTGATGATATTGTTGTATGGTGATATGTATTTGGTTCAGTTCTATGTGATGGTTTCAGTATGTGATTCAATGTGATAGTGATTCAAATTCAATTATCAATATTCTGAAATTGTTACGTAGGTTTTCCTCAGGGAGGCACATACATATGTGTGTGTTATTCAGAACAGTAGCGTATACATTCTAACACATTATTGATCAAAGTTTGTAGTGATAGGATCTAATTACTGTAATGACCAAATTATGGTTTGGTATAATAGTGAATGGTTGTGCACTGAGATGATCTGTTAGGAATTGGTATGATCTAGTTACATTGGTTTATTATGATTAAGTGATTGATTTAATAGTTGATTTCAGAATTATTGGGAGTAGATTTAGTTTGAAAATTTATAAAAAGTGATACAAAAAGAGCTGAAGACAACAATCTTAAAAAAGGGGGTTGTAGCTCCCTTCCAGTAGGAGCTGGAAAATGAGAGAAGGTTGTATCATTCTGCAGGTAGAATCCTGTGTGCTAGTCAGATTCTACGCCAGTACAATATTGAAAGAATTTTTTCTTTTAATAAAAGAAAATACAGAGACAACATCAGCAGTGGTTTTCTCTAACATTGGGTTTCCACCTAAAATCCTGGTGTTCATATGTGTTAACATCATTTTTGCGTATTTATGCTCTATCTACTCTTTAACTTCTCATAATCGTTGATTAATAGATGAATAATGAAGTAATGATGCATTGATTAATGTTGAAAAAATGGCGAAATTAATGATTAGATAACTTATATGGATATACGTGGGATTATTTAACAATAGTCGCGTACATATGCTATTTTCTTTTATAATAGTAATGTATAAAAATCAAAATAAGATATCGGAAATTGAAGTGTGTAAAATACTTATTGAGCTCCCCATCTTAGAATTTTTTCTAATAATTGGCATCAAATCAGGTCCTTCAGAAAATGCTTGATCGCTTGAAGGGAAATTCATCAAGATGATCAGTCAAGAAGGAGTATCTTTTTTTGGCCACAATTTTTTAATGTAACAAACTTGGTTTTCTAGAAATTCATAATGAGAGAATATCTGTAGTCACTTGGATTTTAGGTTTGGTCAATCGTTTAAGGAGGGTATCAGTATCCATCCTCCATTCTCAAAAATGAGGTAGTAAAAAATAATATGAGAATAATGCAAAGGTTGTTAGAAATATTTTGGGAAGCTTAGCAGAATCATAACTTTTGAAGGTCATTCAACTTAATACCACAAAGGTTATATGGTACAACTGTGAATGTGACACCGAGGTAAAGAGTTCCAAACTTCAAACATTTAGAATTCAATATGAAACTCTCAAAATGCATAGTAATGAAATTATTACAAGTTTATTTCTTAGGCTAGATGAGATCGTTAAATCAATGATAAATCTTAGTGATGAAGTAAATGATTCAATGCTTATTGAGAAAATCCTAAGATCTCTAACTCCAAAATTTGATTCAAAATTCTCTGCCATTGAGGAAATGTAGGATTTGAAGAATCTTATTATTGACCAGCTTTATGGGATCTTAACACCTTATGATATGATAAAATGGGGTCCATCAAATGTCACAAAGGTAGCATACAAAAATACTTATACAGGAAAAGAAAATGAGGACCTTAAGGAATCAAGTTACATATCAAATGAATAAGAGGAAAATTTTGTAAATAAAGTCCAAACATGAACTCGAATATTTATAGGTAAGCTTCCTTTCAAATGTTTTACTTATGGAAGAGTTTTTCACTATGCTACAAAATACCCTTATAAATAAAACCATGGCAAAGGGAAGAATTATGCAAAATTAAATATAGAGGAAGATTTGAAAACAGTAAAATTTCCTACACACATGAAGATAGTGATTTATTTCAAATGATGAACATGTTGAATATGTTCAAGAATGTAAATTACTTATGGAATTTGAAGATAAATGTGTTGATGAATATGATGATGTTTTATGGATGCCCCTGAAAGATCATTGGTGGAACATTGTTCAAACATAATTCTCATAATGGGAGAATTGGTGGGGAACTGGCAAGATACCAGCTAAGGAGGCAGGTGGAGAAATTGAAGCTGACAGTAGGTCTAGAAGAACAGAAAAACAAGAAGTTGATGCTTTGATTTTCTAAAATTATTTGAGGACTGCTGAAAGAAATATCCATAATAAAAGCTTTCCTTTTGGTGGAACCAGTGCTGAACATGGTGGAACTCATCAAAGAGCTAAATCTTTGAAGCAATTTGGCTTCATCATCTGATAGACACTCAGTCATCAAAAATTTATATCTTCATGAAGATGAGTGATCAATTCTCAGAAGAATACTTTGTACAGTGAAGGCTTTATCTGAAGGTGTGTCACTGACTTGATTTGTCTCTTATTTTAAAAAATGCTTCATTTGTCATAAATTTGGTAATAAGGTTGGCTAGTGTGTCACTTATTAAACTATTATGACTAGAGAAGCAAGAAAACAAAAGAATGAGATTGTATGAAATAAATACTCCTGTAATGATTTCTCATCTTTCCAAGATGAAACAAAATGTTATTTTTTCAATAACTTTGGGCATAGAGAAACTTAATGCAGAAGAATAATAAGATCACCTCCTCGTCATGAATAAAATTCAATAGCACCAAAGGTATGGGAAAATAAAATCGAAGAATCTGGAAATTGTGGTCTATCTTCGTATGTAGGAGATCAAGAAAATTTGTGGTACATGGACACCGGATGTTTAAAGCATATGAATGGTGAAAAAGACAATTTTATTTATTTTAATGAAAATAAAAATAAAAAATGTAACCTTTTTAAATAACTCACGTGTTGCTATCAAAGGGAAAGGAATTGTTTTGTTAAAGAAAATGATAAAATGAGGAAATGTTTTATTTGTTGATGGATTAAAAAATAACATGTTGAGTGTTATTCAAATGTGTGACCAATGGCATGAGGTTTTTTTTAGATCAAAGAATTCTATAGTACAGAATATCAATATAGGTAAGATCATAATAAATGGAACAAGATCTCCAAACAATGTCTATTTCTTGGAAGGCAGCCAAGAGTGTTGTTACTTGAGCAAATTAGAAGAAATTTAGATTTGGAATAAAAGGTTTGGACATCTAATCTTCACTCAATTACACAAGTAAAGTAGAATGGGAGAATTTGGTGACCTGCCTAACATATCTATAACAGAGAATAGCATATGCAAATCATGTCAATTCGGTAAGAAAACCAGAGCTATATTTAATGCTAAATAAGGTACTTCAAGTAATCCACTTGAAATTATTCATACTTATTTTTGTGGTCATATGAGAAAAAATTATCCTCGGGTTGAAAAATACTTCATATTATTCATGTGGATTGACTTATTGAACCATAAAGATGAATCATTTGATAAATTTAAAGTTTTCAAAGCTCTAGTAAAAATGAGTTAGATTCGGAAAAAAAATGTCTCAGATATGATAAAGGAGAAGAATTTATGTGAGATGATTTTTTCAACTTTTGTAAATAGCATGGAATCAAAAGGCAATTTTCTATAGCTAAAACCCCTCAACAAAATGGAGCAGTAGAAAGAATGAACAAAAATTTTAAAGTCTAAAATGGGCCTCCTAGGGGATATTATAAATTATAAGTGAAAAATAAATGGTGCATGCCATATTTGATGAGTCTGGAATTCCTCACACCTTCTCGTGGGGGAGAAGCACATACAGTTGTCAATATCCTCAAAAAACCTCATGCTCAAGTAAAGAGTGAGAAATCTCCTTATGAAATAACGTTTGGTAAGCCTCTAACTGTCAAACATTTTAAAAATTTTGGAAGAAAATGTTACATAAACAATAATGATGATAATCTTGGAAAGTTTGAATCTAGAGTTGATGAAGGAATCCTCCTTGGATACTCTTCTAGAAGAAAAATATATAAATGCCATAATAAAAAGATTCAAAATATTGTTGAATGTATTGATGTTGTGATTGATGAAGCATCCATAGGTACCAAAGGGGCAGCACCAATAGATGATGAAATTTTTCCTATTACCATCCAAAAGGTTGTAGGAAAAGGAATTAGTGAAGCTTCAGAAGAAGGAAATCAAAACACAAAAACGTCAGAAAAGACTCCTTCCGGGTATGTTCAGAAAAATCATCTAGAATCTAAAATTCTAGGTTAAAATGAAGTTGGAATACAAACTAGACGAACTCTTGTTGGAAATTCTATTTTCCTAGCCTTACTATCTGCAATTTAACATCAAAATGTAAATCAGGCAAGAAAATATTAATGGTGTATTAAGGCAATGGATGAAGAACTTGATCAAATAGAAAAGAACCATTCATGGGAGTTAGTACCAAGACCTCATTATAAGAATATTATTGGGAAAAAGAGGGTGTTCTAAAAAAAACTAAATGAAAGTGGAGAAGTAATAAGAAACAAAGCAAGACTTATATCCAAAGGATATGCTCAATAGGAAGGAATAGACTTTGAATAAACATTTTCTCCTTTAGCTAAATTTGAAGCCATAAGAATGTTTCTTGCACTTTCAATTTTTCATAACTTCAAGTTATTTCAAATTCATTTTTAAATTGATCTTAGAGGATCTAGAAATACAAGTGGCCTTGAAAATAGCTCAAATATCAAAGTCATCATATGGAAGTGAAACTAGGACTAGATCGTAGTGCTCGTCACCCTGGTTCCAATGGTGCAAATGACACTCAAAACCTGGTTCGTATAGTCAAGTTATATCGGCTCAAATTTTTGGTCAAACTTGGAAAAGTGGGAAGGTTAACAAGGCAAAAAATTGGCAGTGGCCCAGCACATGGAATTTGGCCACAGGAAGGGTGTTTTTTTTCCAACTTAAAACGTCTAGGGATCCCAAAAATCGGTGGGAGAAAATTTGAATAATATTGTTATAAAAACAAAACAAAAATATTAAAACAAGGGGGGTGGATCGGACCCATCAGAACCACCTACCCCACTGGTCACGTTATGTTATAATATATATATTAAAAAATTATCAAAACAGGGTTGCATGCCACCACCCCCGCCACACCGCATGGTCTAACACACACACAGATATACATATTTATGTATGTATGTATGTATGTATGTATGTATGTATGTATGTATGTATGTACGTATGTATTTATGTATGTATGTATGTATATCTGTGTGTGTGTGTGTGTGTGTGTGTGTGTGGGTAATGTATTCAGTGAGAAGGCCGCCAAAGGCGAACCTGCCACCCTCCCATCGCAACACTTTTCAAAAAGACAAGAGGCGGCGAGGCTTGAACCTGCTTGTCCCACCTCCAAAGACCCTCCAACTACCACCATTCAAATTTTATGTGTCAACAAAAAACAAGTTTGTCGAATGGGGGATCGGTGGGGTTAGAACCCCCAACCACCCCGCACCCAAATTGGCACTTTAACCAATGGGCCCGCTTGGTAAAGCCCACCCACAAAATTATAAAAAAAACCATTCATTCTATTCATTGTATATTTCACAAAACTGGACTTTCGCAGTCTTTATCATCAGGCCAAGATTGTAGAATAGGATGTATGGAAGACTGCATTCAAGACGAAACAAGAGTTGTTTGAATGGTTGGTGATGCCATTCGGACTATGCAATTATCCGTCCACATTCATGAGGGTGATGAATGATATTTTCAAGATTTTTTTTGATGATTTTGTACTTGTGTATCTTGATTACATTCATTTTTACATTAGGACATGGGTTGATAAGAAAGTTTTTATGTTTTGAAAAATGAAAAGTTGTATGTCAAAATGTCAAAGTGTGAATTTGGTAATACCTCTTTGGTTTACTTAGGTCACATTGTCGGTGGTGGACAATTGAAAATAGATCCTTCCAATATTGAAGTGATTGTAGAGTGGCCTAAACCCACAAATGTCACAGAGGTCTGTAGCTTTTTGGGTGCAATACAATATTGAAGAAGATTCATGGCCAAATTCTTTATCATTGCATCCCCTTTAAATGCTTTGATGAGTGTGAAGAAAACCTTTCAATGGGGAGGAAAGAAGCAGAAATCCTTTGATACACTAAAAGAGAAGATCAGCATCGCATCAGTTTTGGCCTTACCTTACCTCCATCATCCTTTTAAGATCGAGACATATGATAGCGGATACACCATGGGAGTAGTATTGATACAAAAACCGAAACCTGTATGTTACCATTCAGAGATATTCTCCCAATCTATTGTGAACTCTCCCACATATGACAAAGAGTTGTATGCCTTGGTTCAAATTTATAATAAGTGGAAACACTATTTGGTCGGCAAGGATACCATCATTCACACAGATTACCAGCCCTTGTAGTACCTTTAGTCCAAGACCAAGCTTCAACATGCACGTCAGATGGATGTGATTCCTTCAGCAGTATCACTTGGTAATAAAGTACAATAATGATACCATCAACAAAGTGGTAGATATGCTTTCTCGCCCTCCTATTTCCGCATCTATAGTTTTTCAAAATCATTCTTTATCTTTTGAAATTTATGTTGAAGAGTATTTTTATGATGACGATTTTAAGAATATTTATGAAAAACTATTGCATGGATTACAGGTGGATAATTATCACTTGCAGGGAAAATTGTTGTACCATATTGGCAAAATTTGTATTCCCATGAATTAAAGGATACATGTAATTAGATATGTGCATACCTCTATTGTGTGAGGTCATTTTGGTGTATAAAATACTTTATGTCATTTGCATAGGTTTTTTTGGCCTCACATGAAAAATATTGTGGCTCAATATGTAAATGGATGTGTGTTGTGTCCAGTTTGCAATCCCACTAATAGAAAATTGGGGCTCTACACACCACTCCATGTTCTGAGTCATCCATGGGAAAGTGTGTCAATGGATTTTGTAGGCGGCCTGCCTTTTTCTAGGAGATTTCATGACTATTTGTATGTCATTTTGGATCGATTTAGTAAAATGTGTATATTAATGCCTTGTAATAATAAAGTTACAATAGAGTGGACTACTCATTACTCTTCCATTTTTTATGAGTCTATTTTGGGTTACTGACATCCATTGTGTCTAATCGAGTCTCTCACTTTCTTGGATATTTTTGGACAAGTTTGGGAGAATGATGGATATTGAGTTGAAGAGGAGCATGACACTATAATCCGCAGACTGACGAAAAAACAATGGTTTTTAACCACATATTAATACACTTATTGTGAGGCTATTGTGGAAATCATCCCAAGTTTTGGGATGAGAAACTTGCTTATGTGCAACATGCATACAACCGAGCAGTGCATTCATCCACTTAGAGCTCACCATTTGAGACATGCTTTGGTTATTTACCAAAGGATCCCTTAGAAATGGTCTTTTGGAAATATTAATATTACCGTGGGTGAGATGACAGGGAAAAAGTGAGGAAGTTAATTCAAGAGATACATACGATTCACCAGGCAATGTAGGATCAATTGGAGAAAAATCAAGATCAATACAAAGCTTGACATGACAAGCACCGATTCGATCACTAATTCCAGGATGGAGACAAAATTTGGCTCCACATTAGCAAGTATAGGGTGAAAGAAGAAGGAAATAATTCATGACCAATCCGATGTGGTCCATTCATAATGCCAAGGGATCAATAAGGCCAAGGGATCAATATTCAAAACACAAGAGATTAATAAACCCTAATAATAAAGATTTTAAACTAGAAAACCTAAGAAATTAATAAACCCTAACAATTAATATTTTCAATTCAAGAGATTAATAAACCCAAGAGAATATTAATATTATAAACCAAAAGAAGTAATAAACCCAAGGGTTTAATATTATAAACCAAAGGAATTTGTGAACCCAAGGGATAAATATCAATATTGTAAACCAAAAAATTAATAAACCCTAAGAATTAATATTTTAAACTCAAGAGATTAATAAACCCTGAGAATTAATATTTTAAACTCAAGAGATTAATAATCCCAAGGGGTTATTAATATTATAAACTAAAAGAACTAATAAACCTAAGGGTTTAATATTACAAACCAAAGGAATTCGTAAACCCAAGGGATAAATATTAAAGACTAAAGGGATCAATAATGTCAAAAGATCAATATTAAAATATCAGGAGATTAATAAACCGTAAGAATTAATATTTTAAACTCAAAAACATTAAAAAAAAATCAATAAACCCTGAGAATTAATATTCTTAACTCAAGATATTTTAAAACCAAAGGGATTATTAATATTATAAACCAAAAGAATTAATAAACCCAGGGATAAGTATTAAAATCCTAAGGGATCAATAAGGCAAAGGGGTCAATATTTAAAACAGAAGAGATTAATAAAGCCTACAAATTAATATCTTAAACACAAAGAATTGACAAACTCACATGATTATTAATATTATAAACTCAAGGGAATAATATTAAACCTAGGAGATTAATATTATAAACCTCAGGTATATAAAAACATTTAGATAAATACTATAAACTGTAAAATAAACATGGTTAAGCATGCTTGATTTAAACATTGAGACAATTTTTGTCACAATGCGTCGTTGTACGAAGAATAACCATGGTTGGCCATGGTTGATTTTCATATTGAGACAATATTTGTCACAATGTGACACTCGACCATGGAAGACCTTGATTGACTATGACTAACGATGATTAATGATGCTCACCCATGGTTGATTTTCATATTGAGACAATTTTTTTCATAATGTGACATTGGACCATGCATTAATATTAAAGTGTATGACTAAAATTTAATGCCTAATATTACCAACCCAAAGAATTAGAAGACTCAAGGGCTTAATAAACCCTAAGAATTAATAATTTAAACTCAAGAGATTAATAAATCGAAGGGATTATTAATATTATAAATGAAAAGAACTAATAAACCCAAGGGTTTAATATTATAAACCAAAGGAATTGGTGAACCCAAGGGATACATATTAAAAACCCAAGGGATCAATAAGGCCAAGGGATTAATATTAAAAACACAAGAGATTAATAAACCCTAAGAAATAATATTTTAAAGCAAAAAACCTAAAAAATTAATAAACCATAAGAATCAATACTTTAAATTCAAGAGATTAATAAACACACACGATTATTAATATTATAAATCAAAATAATTAATAAACCCAAGGATTTAATATTATAAACCAAAGGAATCGGTGAACCCAAGGGATACATATTTAAAACCTAAGGGATCAATAAGGCCAATGGATCAATATTAAAAACACAAGAGATTAATAAACCCTAAGAATAAAGATTTTAAAATCAAAAACCTAAGAAATTAATAAACCCTAACAATTAATATTCTAAATTCAAGAGATTAATAAACCCAAGAGATTATTAATATTATAAACAAAAATAAGTAATAAACCCAAGGGTTTAATATTATAAACCAAAGGAATTGGTAAACCCAGTGGAAAAATATTAATATTATAAAACAAGAAATTAATAAACCCTAAGAATTAATATTTTAAACTCAAGAGGTTAATAAACCCAAGGGGTTATTAATATTATAAAAGAAAATAACTAATAAACCTAGGGGTTTAATATTATAACCCAAAGGAATTGGTGAACCTCAGGGATAAATTTTAAAGACCTAAGGGATCAATATTAAAAGCACAAGAGATTAATAAACCTTGACAATCAATATTTCAGGGACTGGTTTCCCCTCTGTGGGCAGTCAAACTCTTGTTTTTCGCAGCAGTCAAGCCCAGCGCTCAGGCTCTTTTAGCTGAGGCAGCAGCAATTTTGTACTTATATGTTACATATTAATAGATTTAGCATTACTCATAAATAAATAAATAAAATAAAATAAAAAATAAAACAAAAATAAAATAAAATAAATAAAATAAAAATAAAAATAAATCAATATTTTAAACTAAAAAAGTAAGAAATTAATAAACCCTAATAATTAATATTTTTGACTCAAGAGATTTTAAAACCTGAGGGATTATAAATATTATAAACCAAAAGAACTAATAAACCCAATGGTTTAATATTATAAACCCAAGGGACAAATATTAAAAACATAAGGGATCATTAAGGTGAAGGGATCAATATTAAAAACATAATAGATTAATAAATCCTACAAATTAATATATTAAACACAAAGGATTCATAAGCTCACATGAATATTAATATTATAAATGTAGAAATTTATAGTTTTCCCACCCCAGTTTTCAGTTTTCACCTTATTACTCCAAAATAATTAAATGCCCTTTCCCATAACCATACATTCAACAACTGGAAAAATAAATTTTGCTGAAAACACAAATTCTGGAAATTTTTCAGAATGCTAGAAAATGCAGAAATAAAAAAACAACAGTAACAAAAAGCCATTCAACACATCATAACACAGTAATTTTTGGTCAAGGTGACCCTGGAAAAACCCCCTACAACTCTTGGGGAAAACCAGTTCGAAAGCTCCTTCTTATTTCTGGAAAAAATGCTTTTTACAGTGAGAGAAATATTCAGCAAAATAAAAAATCAGCAAACAGACTTTTACAACTTATCTCTTTTTCTGTGCTTAACCACCGCCTCGAAAAATGTACAAACAACAAAAAATAGAATAGCAATAAATGTTGTACGTTCTCCTCGATTTGCGTGCCCAAAAATCTGAAATAAATGTAGCTGTATGGACACCTCGAAATCTGTGCCAAAACAGCAATAAATGTTGTTATAACAACCTCGAAATTTGTGCCAAAACTGCTGCAAAACTCTGTTGTACGGTACAGCCCCTTGCTGCCTCGATTTCCGTGCCCAATATTGTTGTACGGCCCTGCTATACGGCCTTGCTGTACGGCCTCCCTGCTTAGAAAACCGTGCCAAAAATCTGCCTGCTGTTTGCTAAATCTGTTGCACATGTCTTGCTGAAATGTCTTGCTGAAATTCTGCCTGGGAATGCGTGCCAAGCTGCTGCCTCCTTCTCCTCACTGCCCAGAAATCTCCCTTTCTCTCTTGCTCTCCTTCTCCCAATCTTCTCATGAAAGAATGAATGATCTTTTCCTCCTTTTCCTCCTTTAACCTAACCCTAAGTGACTTTTGGGGAATCCCTAAATCCAATGGCTGAGATAGATTGAGATCTAGGGCTGAGATTAAATGCTCATTTAAATCTCACTTTCTATTTTTTAATTCACCCCACTTTAATAAAGACACACTTAGTCATTTATTTCCAAAGTCACTTTTCCTTTCTAATTTTACATTGACTTTATTAAAGTCACTTTAAAATTAGACTTTAGTAACTTTATCACTTAAAGTCACTTTTAAATTAGACTTTAGTAACTTTATCACTTAAAGTCACTTTTAAATTAGACTTGACTTTATAAAAATTATAAAGTCACTTTAGGAGAAAAAATTAAATTCTTTTGGACACTTTTCCCTAGGCCAAAGATCAAAGCCTTAGGGAACCACCTGTCCTCTGGTAACCAAATTTCAACACTCCCTCTTACCAAGGAAGGTGTTCCTCACC